>JASDQU011402731.1:0-15497 GCA_032191745.1 Picea mariana | reverse complement strand
TCTTTCTGATGCTGAACTTGAACAGGTGAATTTGAAGCTTCTTGAAGGAATCCAACACTTTGAAACTTGATTGGTCTAGAATAATCAGGAATATGAAAGGTAACTTCCTTGTCATATCCAAGTCCTGTTCTATTCTTGTTGTAGATGATTTATTCCCAAGGTCTGATGATGGGCTTGGAAAGAGTATTCTGAACCTGTTGCTTTGAAATCCGTGGAAGTGGATTTACTACATGTTGATGCATCATTGAAAGGTTTTCTTCACTAAAATCAAAAGAAAACTCTTGAATTGTAGGTTCATGAATAGATTCAACTTCGTCTGAAGCTGATTCTGAAGTTGTATCACTGTGTTGTTCCTTCACTGATTGTTGATCAAAAGCATCATCATCATCAACATCATAAAGAGGGTTGTGCTGAACAAAAACTAGTTCAGAACACTTCATTGGCTGTTGATTTTTGAGATCAGTCAACTCATCATTCAATAGCTGGGATAGAGATTGAAGAAGTCTAACTTTAGCTTGCATCACTTGCAAACACGTTAGCACTGATTGAAGAGTTTCTTTGTTCAATGTCACTGTGTTGTCTTCAGTGGTGTTTATTAGAGTGTTCAATGACTCTAATAATTCATGACTTCACTCCATTTGAACACGCTCGCTTGAACTTCTCGTTCACTTGCTCTTCTCGCTCGCTTGAACTTATTTGCTTGAACTTGCTTCCAAGAAGTTGAGGATGTCGGTTACCACCGAAAATGCATCCCAAAGTATTACATTGATATGAGTTTCAAGTACTCATCCTTGTCAATTACGACTCAAAAATGACTCTAGGGTGTCGGGCTCAGCCGAAAATGCACCCAATTACAAATCCAATTCAACTCAACTTGATTTTAAAAAGACAAGTAAACTTACAAAAGGACAATTTGCAAGTTACAATAAATCATGATTTTGAAGTTGAATAACTCTTCAAATTTGAATGTGTTGTCGATGCTGTTGAGTCCAGTTCTCCTTTGCTTATGAGCTTGACTTGTTCATTGCTTTAGTATTATTTTTCGATGCTTGATTTGCATTCCTTTTCCTTGAATGCATGTGCATGAGTAACATTGTGCTTCAGCTTGTATGTGTTTCGTTAAATACTAAAATTGTAAGTTTGTTTATGTCAAAACTAGACAAGAAACATCCAAACATTCAAAAAATAGCCACCAACCACACTACACAATGCGTCGCACAAAGAAGATGAACTATCGGGGCTTGGCCTTGACCCTCGTATAGTCGCATCGAAAAATATTATGAGAGAGTATTGTACTGGACTCTTCTCAATCTCTTTATTTCATGATTACAATAATAAGATCACCCTCTTCTTTTATCTTCAAGATTACAAAATCATCCTTTACATAAAATCCATATTTATCTAAATTTTATGAAATTTGCCCCTTTGAAGTGAACAAAATTGTTCGAATCTTCAATTACAACATTCACTCAATGAAGAAGCCTTTAAAACTTTAAAAAGTATTCAATGTGACATCTTTTTATTTTATTATTATTATTATTTTTTAAAAACACCCTTTTGAAAATTGCATAATAGAAACGAGTGATACCATGAGTATAATACCCACAAGTTCTTGTTTACCATGGCAATGACAGCAATAATCAAATTTACCAAAGGAACCAATATCACAGCTCCAGAATGCACTCAGCTCCACAACGCACTGTGCGCTTCACAGCACATGAATCTTTACACTAAAAATTAACAGCATATGCACTTCGCCTGTTGCGGGTAGCCGATTTGGGTGGATTGACCAAACACAACTGAAACTTCCAGTTGCGACAGAGCAAAAAAAGTTAAACCACTCCACTGTTCAAAATTGGATGAGCATTGTCAAAAAATAGTTAGCAACATGCACAGGACCTCTAGGACCAGATGTATCAATTACAACAACAAACGAATCTTGTCATCGATCCATTGCAATGAGGAAGGGTCCATGCAAGGATCCACGCATTATGTGCACATGGATTGTTGGGCGAATTGATCAAGACAGGCCTTAGCAGTGTGCCATTTCCTCTGCATGAGGCAGTTTTTTGGTCGATTTGTTGACGTTCAAAATCCTGAATACTACATTGTAATGCTTCAATGGAATTCAAATATTAAAAAAAAAAATTTGAATTATAAAAAATGAGAGCATTGAGAACTGCACTGCATACGCCCTCGATATTTTCCCTTGAAGGAATTTTCTTCCAATCCTGCACTCAGTAGTGTCTATACATCAAGAATCAACACACACATCCACCTTTTGTAGCTCAAATCATGTACATGTGGGAAAATTTAAATTGGTAGATATCACTTTATTATTCTTGCAGATCCAGTTGCTGGGTTATTCCTCCAACGCTTCAATGCAGATACCAATCTAACATTTCTGCAGTTCAATCCTGCTCCGGGATTTGACCACGCCCAGGTTCCAAAGCCGCCCTAGATTTCAGCTCACAGTTCTGTAGGACTGACTACCATAGCAATAGCCTCTGTGGGTTTCTCAATCCAACCAATAATTTGAATACGCTGGAGGTCGTTGAGACTTTTCCACAATCATCACGCTAAATGGAGGGCACGAGGTACATTTGTTGAAAAGATCGTTGTGGATTTTGGATGAGAAAATCGCTGACCAGATATTTTAGGCGATTTTGAGGAGATTTAAAAATCATTTCGAGCAAATCGTTGAAGAATTCGTGGAACAGTTCGTGGAGAAGAATCTTGAATAGATCCTCCAATTCACCAACGATCAATCAAATCATCATAGATTCGCATTCAACATTGCAGATCCGTCATTGCAGATCCACGTTCAACACTATTCTACCTCCACCGACTTCCACACTATCTCTTTGGTCTCCTTATGACGATCAGCTGAATCTCCTCCAGCTCTCCGATGGTGACAATGAATTAGGGAAGTTACAACATCAACTATCTTAACAAATTTCCTTATTCAAATACCATGGCCTTTTCGAGAAGCAAAATTTACGCATCCTCTTTACACAGAAATAAGTGCAGAATATCAATTAGACCTTCATCTCCATGGGATTCAACCATTGAAGGAAAATCACGCTGCTCAACATATCAAACTCACAAAGATGGCTCACAACAAAATCATGATAGATGCAAAACCCAACTTTGATTTATGGTAGGATAAAAGAACACTTTATAATAGATCGAATCCTCAAAGCAGTAATAAGATGATGCCCGAGCCTACTTACCTCAACACTGTCTGAAAGGGTGATTTACCTCTCTTACAATTGTACTCTACAAAAATTCCACATAGAATTTCTATATGTTGGCGACTCTTGGTTTCAATGCACTACCAATAGTGAATTCTGGACACGCACTTCAGTTGCATACAATATTATAATTTCTCCAGATCCACGCTTGGCCATCAATTTCCACATAGAAACTCGTTACCAGATTTGGCGAATGCTTAATAACCTTCACGGGATCCGCTGAGCCAAAATCTTGGCTGGAAATCAACCATATTTTGTTTGAATGCAATGATTAAAACACTGTCCAATCAATAGTTCTTTCTTACACAATGCGCATAAGACCATGATCTAGCGTTCTTCCTGGCTATGGCGTAGAGATCGTTTTTGATGACAGATCCTGGCGAAGTAGATGTGCGTAGTGAGCAGAACAACTAATTGGCAGGGACAGATACTGGCTTCTGCTCCTTTTGACGCACAGGTCAACCGATGGTGGCTTCTTCTCTCGTGCGCCCTTTTTAAACTCTTCAACAACTCAATGTGATCACTTAATTTCAATAGATGGCTTACACCTGCACAACTTCACGCCTTAACTGGTGGCTCTACTAGCTATAACAGTCACAAACCTAGACAATGGCTGCGTTAAGCAATTAACAATTGCACAATCCCTATAGAGTCTTATGCAACACACGTAAAATTAAGAAATTCAACACTCTACTACGCTACTTCTGTACAGAGAATTGTCTCCCAAACTATTTTATCTTCCTGGGCACTCCCTTGAGGGATTAAGCCCAGCCAATCTCTGATACCAATTGATACATTATAAACAAGAACAATAACAATTGATAAAATAGAGACAAGAACAACAACATGGTGGAAAAGGCTCACTAGCCAACACAATATTATTCACTCCAATGTTACATATTTATAGTACAATGGGTGATGCCACCTCATAGAGAGATTTGCTCTTGATCCTAAAATCATGCATGATGACTAGGCTAAGCAATCTTAACTAAATCATTAGTCATCACTTGAGGATATATTACTAATATCCTAATTGAATAATACAAATATAGGTGACAATTTAGACTTAGTGATTGGTAAAGGTAAGACATAGGCTAACAAACCCGAGTTGGCCGAGCGGTTCCTCTGTGCTAAGAAATTGGAGCATAACCACAACAACAAGTTTGAACAATAACCCGACTAGGGTGGCAGTCAATGGAAGGAGTAAGGGTGACGTGCAATAAATGCACGTCGCCTCCACCCACAGTCAATTAATTCATTAGTACATGCCATCCATTAACCATCAACCATTCAATTAAACCATGCGTTGGAATCTGCATCTATTACTTGTCAAATGCACCATCCACATCATACCTTCCATTTCCAACTTGACCATATTACATATCAACTACATGATCCAATAAACCATGTATCAAATCATCACCAATAGTGTGATCCACATCAACTTACGCCATAATATAATCACCATGCATATCAAATATATTACTAAAAAAAAATTCGCATAACTATTAACTTAATAGCTAGGATAACAACAACTCATTAAAAATCGATTCATGTAGTATAGTATATAACAAGGTTTTAGTTTCTTCCTTTTGATTTATATTTCCTTTTTCCTTTTTCGAATTGCTTGTGTATGTTATTGCTAACATGTTTATTATGCAGGTCTCCTAGTAATAGATCCAACAATAGATAACAGTGATAACAAGAATAACATAGGCCATTGTGAAATAAAACTTGAACCTAGAGCAGCATGAAAACCACAGAACATGCTTTATCCATCGCCAATAAACAGATTATATCACCATGTAAGCAGTGTCGAATAGTAGCACAACATCAAATAAGCACCGGACCTGATCTCCAATTTACAAGGGGGTCCCAGCTACTAGTATTATTTAGCTTTTATAATAATAGGCTTTAGCAACACGTTGCGGGCAGAACTTCGTTGTGATTTTAATTTTCAACAATTACGTCTTTTTAGGACACGAGCATTTGTTTTCTTTGTTCTCCCACACAGACAAAATCTACCTACCCACATGTATGCTTCTTTTCAATTGATTTATGTATGATGCTCTTTTGATTACATGCGATTATGAGATATATTGTGAAGGTCCAAATTATACAAGTCTCTTGTTCATTTATTGCTCTCTTCACCATTTGCACACATTCACTTTGCTAGTCGGACATCATATGGGACCCACAGAATCCCCATTGTTCCAGACGCTTGCAAAATATTCCTCCTATCTTAGGAGGATTTCCTAGTTTCGCTAACTCACTGGCTCAACCCTCTCACACCCATGTGAGCACCACTATCTTGGGATCAGATTTGCTTGGTTCCACTTTACTTGGGTCCAATTCCCAAGGCCCACCATCCACTAGCTCTCCTTTACAAGGAAGCGGGGGGAAAACTTCTTCTCAAGGGGGCAGTACAACTCCACCCAACCCCCCTCAAGGGTTAGGTGCACAACCTGCTCATACCATGGCTGTAACTAATCCTCCATCACCACTCCACATGCCATATTTGGCCTCCCTCAACATACCGAATCTGAGTAAGCTCACGAATGATGCTATATTGCATGACCCCACATGGCCTGCAACGCCTACCAAACTGCCTTCAGACATTCCCAAGTTTGAAGGAAAGGCGGGAGAAGATCCTGCCAACCATATCATGTCCTTACACTTATGGTGCTCTTTAAACAACATCATGGATGACTCTGTTTGATTAAGGTTATTTCAGTGCACACTCACAGGTCCATCAGCCAAATGGTACGTGGATGAAAAATCAGGGTCCCATGTGACTTTTGAATCTTTGGCCAATTTTTTTTTGACCTTCTTTCAACTACCAGCTTGCCATGACAATGGTCTAGAATTGCTCTCTAAGTTTAAATAGACCTCAACCACACATTTCGTTGACCATATTCACGAATGGTGTCGGCGACGTAGTTTATGCAAAGAAGAAACCACCAAAGAACAATGCCTCGATTGGTTTCTCAGATCACTTGTCCCTCTCCTTGCCAAACATGTGGCCTCTAGCTTCCCCCAAACTGAAGAGGCAACCATCAGCAAGGTCCAACAGTATGACCTCATTTATGCTCAGTCAAGATACTTATACACAATACTACTTGACGCCCTGAGATCGGTACCATTCGGCTAGGACAAACCTGGGATGTCTCACTCAGTGGATGGATTGATTGGTACCACAACACACCATAATCCATACATCCAACCACCACCTATGTACGATACACCCCAATATCCACTAATGTATGGAGGACCCCCTTGTTATCCTCCCCCCCCTTATCAGCAACCATACCCTTTTGTCCTCCCTCCACCCATGAGTGGACCCTCACCGACACCCATGATGCGCCCAACTGTTCAACCAAGTTTTGGTACCCCCTCTACCTCAACTTACAACCTAAGCACTAGTGAAAGCACTACGCCTTTCTATGTACCCTACAAATTATTACCAAAAAATAATCTGTATTTTCCATTTCCTGGTCCTCCACAACCCATTGCTCCTCCACAAGGAAAACCACACGCTGGGGTTAACTTTGTTCAACCCTCTCTCATTCAACAATTTCAAAATTTTGAACCACTGAATACGAAAAATCCAACCCATCAGCCAAATAATGCCAAAAAGAAAGGAAAAAACCAAAATAACAATAACCCAGGACCAGGGGGAAATAACCCCCAACAAAACCAACCTACTGGGGGCAACTAGAACCCCCAAGGGGGAAATAACAACAAACGCCGAGGGAGGAAAAACAATAAAAACCTTCAGATGAACTTCCCTTGTGCTCTTTGCGGTGAGCATGGTCATTATACTCACCATTTCCCCCAAATTTCTGACTTCAAATGGATGAAAGATTCCATGAATGCGCCACGTCCCCCAACACCGCCTGCCCCTCAGCAGGCCCTGCAACAATATTTGCAACAACCACCCCCAACTATGTTGCAAAACCATATTACACAAAAAGCTGTGATGAATACCCAACAGGAGATGCATCCTGCCCCACCACAGATGGGATAGTATCAAAACCCTGGGAATCTGGCGGATCACAATATCCTCCTCCCTAGCAAAGAAGAAATTCTTCCACAAACGTGCGATCATCAATACAACACACCCCATGAACCCACTCCCACCACTTCAGAAGCAGCTCCAGGTACATCCGGAAAACCTTTGATGATTCCATGCCCTAACACTGAACCACCCATTTGTATTCCTCGCATCCCATTACGACAGAATGTCAACAACCCTTAGGCTAGGGCAACACACAATTACAGTCTGGTCGATGACTTGGCATAATCTCCTGTAGCCATGTCGGTATTGGAGGTCCTCCAAACCTGTCCCACTCAATGGAAATCATTGCTTTCCGCCTTGGGGGCAGTCGACCCAGCTGATACTAGACTCATCACATTTGATCTAGATTGTGGAGAGCCTTGTCTCCCTGCTTTGTTAGCATTCCAGATACCAGTTAAAATCTGGAACATCACGATTCATCGTTGTATCATTGATGAAGGTGCACCCACATGCATCATGTCCAAAACTGTATGGCAGAAACTTGGATCCCTTGAGCTAATACCATCCAACATCACTTTGAGAGCTTATGATGGATGACCATCCTCTCCTGAAGGGCTCTTTCAAAATGTCCCCGTTGAACTCGGGGGAAAAACCATCCTTATCGACATTAAGGTTATCGACACCCCGCTCGATTACAACATCTTGTTTGGACGTAGCTACATGTACGCTATGAAGGCTGTGGTCTCTTCTGTGTGTCAAATGATGATGTTCCCCCACAACGGGAAGATCATAACCATCGACCAAGTTTCACATTATGAGCCTAACCACTCCTCCAACATCGATAACATCTTACCTCTTGTCCGCACTAGTTTCGATGCATATCCACTCATGTATATGGCCCCCATGATTTTCAAGGACCCATCTTTGCTGGGGGCATATCACGAAGCACCACCACTCATACACCCCTCAGGACAAGTGTGTATCATATCTTCCAACGAAACTGACAATGGAGATACAATTCCTCCCATAGAGGCTTCTCCACTTCCTGACGTCCCACTAGTGGAAGAAATCTTACCTCAGGAACCCCCTGAGAACCCTACAACACCACTTATCTCCGATTTCACCCTCCCCCAGGGTCAAATCCCAGTTTGGTAGACAATCCCCCAGGCCATTACTCAAATTCCCTTTTTTTACCCCCCACCGGGATTACAAGCTTTCCAGGTAGCCATAACACTTACCCTTCCCAACATGGTGTTGGCCATTCCGGTATGGTATCTTCACCCACCTGCGATGGTCCCTCAACCATTCCTTCCTCCCCGAACAAAGGGAATCCAGATGCAGATTCCAGTACTAACTCCCACCACACTACCCTCACCCCCACTTGCTAGCACCACCATGACAACTGGGGGTAGGCGGAAGCAGAAAGAGCCCACCACTCCAATTCCTCCCCGAGTTCAACCTCCTTGCGCACTCTGCGAGAGAGAGGTACACCCCACAAATAGGTGTCCCTTTGTCCCCGAGTTACGCAATTTGATCCAATGCCCTCGAGTAACCACATTTCTCGTCGCTTCCCCAAGCACACTTAGTACTACCAGTGCGTTCCCTACTACAAGAAGTAAAGGGATGCGCACCATATTCATATGTGCCATCTATTCAGAGTATGTCCACTACACTCATCATTGCCCTGCACTACCTCAGTTTCGGAAGACACTAACGAAAGTACACCAAAAATTTCAGCAAGACCCCTCTCCACCCACGTCATCAAGTACCCACGTCACTGACATCCATTATGTCACGACCTCAGTCAATGAACGGATGAGGTTCCCTTGCTCTCTTTGTGGATCGCTTGATCATTTCACGTACTAGTGTCCTACGATCAATGAATACAGGCGTTGTGAAATGGCCCTTATTCCAAATCCTCCAACCACCTCACTTCCCATAATGCAAGTGATTCTCCCTCTTGTCCACATCACCTCCCCTAAACCCGAGTTACTTCCCACCCCTGCATGGTTCATGGATAGACTGTCTGAGTATTTTCCCCCAAATCCCCCCAATTCTTCGGTTCATTTCCCTCAGAAAATATTACCCCCGACCACTATTTACAACCTACAGTGTCTAGACATTTGGTTTATGTCCAGCATGCCATCGAACCACTATTGCGATACTCCCTCTATGTCTTCACCACCTGAAGACAACCATATGGTGACAATCACCAATGTGACTTCCCCGGATCCCTTATATTCTCGCATATTCCACTACGACAAAGATATCCTAGAGGAACTAACTACCCCCGATTTCCCATGGAATGTGATCCATCACAGAGCGCTCTTCCTCTCATAGGAAGCCTTTGACCCTTCTATCCCAAGCTCCATATGTGCAATCGAAACCAAGGATTTTATCCCATCAGGGCATATAGATTGGTTCAATAACCCTATCCTTTCTCCTGATGCTTTTGAAGAAGGCAACATGGCCAACATTTCCCCCACTGTCAAAATTGACATTTTCGTCAAATCAGGCATCATAGAAGAAATCACCATTAGCGCCGCATGCTCCCCCAAGGAACTCACAACTTACAAAGCTCTCTTTCAGGAATACTGAGATATTTTTGCCTGGTCATACATGGATATGCCTGACCTCGATCCTTCTATCGTTGAACATCTCATCGACACATGGCTAGATATCACCCATGTACGTCAAAAGCAACGCCCACTGCACCCATCCAAAACAATGACTATCAAAGCCGAGATTGACAAACTATGCGCTGCAGGATTCATATACCCCATCGCATACACGTCATTGGTCTCCAACCCCATCCCTGTCAAGAAAAAATAGGGCACTATTCGCGTCTGCATCGACTTTCGTGATCTCAATCACGTCTGTCCCAAAGACAACTTTCCAATGCCTTTCATTGACCAAATTATCGATGACTGTGCCAACCATGAGGCCTTGTCCTTCATGGACAGGTTCTCTGGCTACAATCAAATCCAGATCCATCTAGCACATCAGTATAAGATCGAATTCACTACCCCATGGGGCAATTTTTCTTATCGTGTCATACCTTTCGGACTAAAAAACGCAGGTGTGACATTCCAACGGGCCATGATTTACGTTTTCCATGATCTCGCTCGCATCATCCTCACTTACTTGGATGACCTCACCGCTCGATCCAAGCAATGCACTCAACATCTTTATGACTTACGGGTCATCTTTCAACGATGTCGACGGTACAATATCTGCTTGAACCCTCTCAAGTGTGTATTCTGCATCACCATCAGATGCCTCCTTGGGTTTATCGTCTCCTAACACAACATCACTGTGGACCCCCTCAAGGTCCAAGTTATCACAGAAATTCCACCACCTCGGAATTTGCACCAATTGCAGAGCCTACAAGGCAAAGCAAAATTTCTATGCTGCTTTGTCCTAGATTACGCCACTCACGCACATGGTTTCCTTCGCTTATTGCGTCATGATATCCCATTTCGATGGGATGAACATGCCTAAACCGCTTTTGATGATTTAAAAGTGGCACTCTCCAACGCCCCTTTGATTAGTCCACCTGACTATGACCGTGACTACATCCTCTACTTATCGGCCTCAACCGTCTCAGTAGAAGGAGTTCTCGTCCAACTAGGGGATGATGACGGCGAGCATGTTATTTACTACATTAGTAAAAACCTTTTAGGATTACCCCTGAAATACAATCACGAGGAGAAACTCGCCCTCGTAGTTGTCCTCGCAGTCCAGAAACTGTGTCATTAGATTTTACTTCGCACTACCAAAGTCGTGGCAGATTCGAACCCTATGCAATACTTGCTTAGTTAATGACAAATTAATGGAAAATTTTCCCAATGGATCGTCATCCTTTAGGAATATGACTTAGAGTTTGCAACTCCCCAAAACAAGAAAGCACTCACCCTCGCCAAACTCATCACGACGTTTCCCTCGGATGCTGGTAGTTCACCCGTCAACACAAATTTTCCCGACGAACACCTCTTCTACATCCCCTCGGATGACCTGTGGTATGGTGACCTTCTCATCTACTTTCATACATAGAAGTTTGGATCACACCTCTCCTGAGACGATCATCGGTGCATTCGCCATCAGGCCCCTTGATATCTCCTTATCAGTGATGTCTTATATCGACGTGCGGTCGATACCATACTCCATTGATGTTTGACCATCGACGAAGCCGACATAGTCTTAAATGATTGCCACAACGATGCTTGCGGTGGACACCTCTCAGGGATGTACACCACCCAGAAAATCATTCGCACATGCTACTTCTGGCCCACATTGTTTCATGATAGCATCCACGCTGTAAAGCGATGTGACAAATGCCAGCTTTATGCAAACAAAGCACAAGCGCCACCTACTCTTCTACATCCAATCATTACTGTCGACCCCTTTTGCAAATGGGGTATCGAATTCATGACTTTCAACCCTCCATATAGCAATGAAAACAAGTACATCGTCGTGGCCGTCGATTACTTTACCAAATGGGCCGAAGCCATGCCTACCTTCAACAACACCGCTGACACAACAACACATTTTTTCTTCAACCACGTCATTACTCACTTTGGAGTCCCACTTCAGTTAGTCTCCGATCACGGTAAACACTTTGAGAACGAGATCTTTGTTGAACTCTCCTCAAGGTTAAGATTCTCCCATGAGTTTGCCTCCCCATACTACCCCCAGTCCAACAGATAGGTAGAGGCTGTCAACAAAAATTCCTTAAAACCATGTTGCAACGCATTGTCAACAAACATAAGACCAATTGGCATCATATGTTGTTTTCAGTGTTATGGGCTTATCGCATAGCAGTCAAAACTACCGCCGGTTTCACACCGTTTCATCTCGTCCATGGGATTGAAGCCACCCTACACATTGAATGCAAAATTCCCATATTACGCACCGCCATCAAGCTATTACCTGACACTGATCCAATGGAGCAACACTTGCTGAACTTAAAGTTGCTGGATGAAGACCGTCGGTCTTCATTACAAAACAATGAGATAGCTAAAAAATGGTCGAAGGCCACCTTTGACCGCCATGTTAACCTTCGCTCATTTAATGAAGGAGACATCGTCCTAGCCTACAATATCGCTCATGATACCCTCGGTCATGGGAAATTCGAGTCATTATGGCATGGACCCTATATCATCCAACACTGCCTCACTAAAGGTGCATACATATTGGCCTCCCCAGAAGGCTATCCTCTCAAAGAACTCATCAATGGGTTGTACTTAAAGAAGTTTTACGCCTAAGCGTAGTCACCCTACACTAGGCTCTTTCTTTTGTACACGTTTGTAGAGTTTTTAGTCTTCTTTTGATCCCTCCATGACTTATGTATTATCCACCACTCCATGTTATTGACAGACGCAGTCTCCATCGACCTACCACATCAGTTACGATGACGGAGCTAGCCGCTGGACACAGAATCTCGCTTCGGCTGCTTGGGCCCTCTATACCCCCTCACATGAATTGCTACACTCCAACGACATATGTTTGGGCTCAACAACCAACAACCATGCAGAATACACATTCGTCATTGGCCTCCTCACCGAGGCCAGTCATCGCCACATTCGTCATCTTAGCGTCTTATTAGATTCCCAACTTGTCGTCCTGCAGCTCAACAATGTGTACCGTGTCCACGATCCTTGCCTCTTCTGCAAATACCTGCAAGTTAGACTCTTATATTGACATTTTGATTCAATTACATTTACACATATTCCACTACAATTCAATCAAATAGCAGATAACATGGCTAACCTAGTGTTAGATTGGCATATATCACATAAAGACATCATCACACATACATAACTCATCAAAATTCTGTCATAGCACATAGATTAGACATCATAAAAATCATCACAAAATATCATCACATGTAAACATCACGGAGATCCCAAAACAAGTATATATATATATATATATATATATATATATATCAATTTGTCATCAATGTTTACAAAATGGTACAACATGTACATCGCCCGTAGGCAAGTAAGCCCCCCTCACCCCTACAGGTACTGAATGGGTGTCACACTACCCTATACAAAATGGGCTCACATGCCTATATAAATCCAAAAATATGCAATGGAGCACTCATGGTGCCTCTAGAGCGCCACCACTAGGTTCTCTATCTGGAGGAGGTGCCCCACCAGCTGGGGGTCCTCCAGGTCTAGGGGGTAGTCGCTTAGTCATAGCTGCCCCCGCCACAACTGCTCGACGAATAAGGGTCTGCAACTTGGTTGGAAGACCAACACACTACTCCAGGACTCTCTCGTCCTGAATGTGGGTCCACATGCCCTTGGGCACACCCTGTAGCACCACCTCTAACCGACATTGAAAATCCTCTAACACCCCGCCGACCTCCACCGGCAGAGCATGTGACGACCCTGCTCCCCGATCATCAAATCTACGCCTCCAACCAACTCTCGCCTTATCTGCTAGCCTAGCACCAACCTCATCCCTCCGACGTCTCTCTCCCACCAACGATGGTCTCACTGTCCCCTAGCGAGCCGGCTCTGCAAGCAACTCTGCCTCTCAGCGTCGTGGCCCCACCTCTGCACAAACACAAACAACGATAGCATCAACATCCATACATATATAAACATATTCTATACTATCAAAATCACAAAACATAAAGTACACCAACATACCTCTATGGTCCCAAACCTCCCAAAAGGCAACACCATATCTGGATCATGCCGGAAGTCCATCCCACCATATGGGAACCACAGTATAATCTATGGAATCTTGTGCTAGACATGCGCCAAGGTAGCCGTGAAATAGTGGCCACCCTTCCCATTTCCATGACATACAAAAATCGATGCCCACCACATCAGTCATGGCTCCCATGCCTTAGCCACCGGGAAACACTCTCGGGCGCAACATAGGCAACCTCTCCAAAAACCACACCACTAAGATCGATCTAAAGGCAAAATCACTAGAGTCGGTAGTGCGACACCGATTAATCTTCCCCACCATCTTGGCATGCAACATCAACCTCCAAGTGAAGAAATATCCATCCAAAAATCTTTGCATAATAATCAGCGGACCACCACTATTCCGCTGAGTAGCTAATGACCCATAGATCCTCACAATCATCGCGGTGAAACACTGATGCAACAAATCGTCCATTGCCTCGATATAGACAACCAAACCTAACATAATGTTCGGTCCTAAACAATACCTCCGTGCCACGTCTTCCAGGTGTACACCTGCTGGCAACTGGGGATCAATAGGTAGGGCCATCCCTCGAAAAGGGAGCCCCATTAAGAAATATACATCCTTCCTCGCTGAGAATGTCAACTGCTCCCCCCGCACAATGAAGCATTGTAGATCAGTGCTCCACATAGAAATTAGATACTGTAACAGGTACTCCTGTGCATGTATCAGTGGGCAGTCGAAGAACTTCAAAAACCCATAGGCTGCCAAAAGTCTTCGAATGCCCGACTCATCTGTCACTGCTTCCGTGAGGCGCTCCCAGTCCCGCTCTCTCCAATGGAATGACATACTAAGATGATCACCTGCATTTACACCAACAATGCTTGATCAACCAACATCATCATTAAAAAATCTCCAAAAAATATAAGTTTTTTCACCAACCCCAGCTTTGCCCCAAGTGCGCCGCTGTCACCCCCACAGGCGCGGACACATGCATGCCTATTCTTCGGATAGAAACATACACACATCAAATGCGCATCTGTAGCACCCACAGGTGCGCATTAATGCACACCTATTCTCTTCATAGCTGCGCACTAATGCGCATCTGTTAGAGAAATAATTGCACACAGTGTGCAACTGTATTTTGAACAGGTGCGCACCCAATACGCACCTATTTTTCCCACTCACGTGCCACCGTACGCAGATATTTTCCACACAACCACACATCATGCATGGAAGAGGGAATTATACCTACACATTTGAGCGCGGGTTGCCTTCCTTCTCCCGTGCATTGGTGGGCCCACCCCTACAAAAACCCCTAGTACGACCTTGCCCAAAAAAAAAACCCTGAATACTGTGCAGGAGGATGAGACCACTAACCCGGCTCTCACAAATCCTGGATCGGTCAGGCTTGAACTCCCATAATCTCCAAATCTCCTCTCAAATCCTCTTGTCAACTCACTATGGCAGCATGTGCAAATGAGGTGGCATTTTGGGCCCCACAGCTATATATAATCCCTTTTGCCAAACTTCCATGCTCAGTTATGGGATCTCAG
>JASDQU011402730.1:30530-43521 GCA_032191745.1 Picea mariana | reverse complement strand
AGACTCTAGAACTGATGAAGGCATATTGGTTGGATATTCATGTTCAAGAAAGGATTATAAATGCTATAATTTCAGATTAAGAAATATTGTTGAATCTATAGATGTAAGGTTTGATGAGTCCTCATTTTTGAAGTCCAAATCTAAACAAAAGGATCAACAAATACATGAAATATATCACAAACATAAGACGGATGAAGAAGAAAGTGAAACAGAAGAAACTAAGGTTGTTGACAATGAACAATTAATTCCTACTTTGATACAGGGCACAACTCCACCCAAAAGCATGACTCCATCAAAGACTCCAAGCAAGAGAATACAAAAAAATCACCCTGAAGAACAGATAATTGGTGACTCAAATGAAGGTGTTAGAACAAGAAGCAGAAGGAAAGAATCCACCTCAACTCATGAACACGTATCTTTAATTTCTCTGATTGAACCCAAAAGTATTGAAGAAACAATTAAAGATTAATATTGGATGAAATCAATGAATGAAGAACTTAGTAAAATAGAAAAGAATAAGACATAGGAATTGGTTCCTAGACCTTTGAATAAGAATGTCATAGGGGCTAAATGGGTTTTCAAAAATAAGATGGATGAAGCAGGTAAAATAACTAGAAATAAGGCTAGATTGGTTTGTAAAGGGTATGCACAGATAGAAGGAATAGATTATGGAGAAAATTTTGCTCATGTTACAAGAATGGAATCCGTTAGACTGATTCTATCTTATGTTAGTTCTAAGAACATTAAAGTTTACCAAATGGATGTAAAGTCTGCATTTTTGAATGGTGATTTAGAGGAAGAAGTATATATGGAACAACCAGATGGTTTTTAAGTACAAGAAGCATAATAGTATGTTTACATGGGCTAAAGCAAGCATCAAGGGCTTGGTATTCCAAACTTGACAATTACTTGAGGCAGCAAGGATTCAAGAAAGGTAACACTGATAGTAATATTTACATTAAAGAAGAAAATGATAGGCTGACCATTTTTTAGATATATGTAGATGATATCATTTTTGGTAGTGTTGATGATAAGCTCAGTAAACGGTTTGTTGAAAGTATGCAGAAAGAGTTTGAGATGTCCATCCTAGGAGAAATGAAGTTTTTCTTAGGCTTGCAAATTACTCAATCTGATAAAGGTATTTCCATTTCTCAAACCAAGTATATCAATGAAATGCTTAAGAAATTTTAGATGGAAGATTCTAAGCCAGTTGGCACTCCCATGATTACTGGTTGTAAATTAAGTAAGTTTGATGATACTAAAGATGTTGATCAGACAGTGTATAGATCTATGATTGGTAGTCTTCTTTATGCTACAGCTACAAGACCTGATATTATGCATGCAATTTGTCAAGTTGGCAAGTTTCAGGCTTCACCAAAAAATTCTCATCTACTTGCAGTCAAAATAATTTTCAGATATCTTAAGGGGATAGTAGAGTATGGTTTGTGGTATCCTACAGATAATCATCTTGATTTATATGCTTTCACTAATGTTGACTGGGCATGTTGTGTTGATGACAGGAAGAGTACTAGTGGAGTAGCATTTTTTCTTGGAGGATGTCTTGTAATTTGGTCAAGTGAAAAACAATCAGCAGTGTCTTTGTCTACTACTGAAGCAGAATACATAGAAGCTGCAGCTTGTTTCACTTAGGTTCTATGGATGAAACAAATGTTGGAAGATATACATATTCATTATGATGAACATATACCTATCTTCTATGATAATACCAGTGCAATTAGTATTTCTAAAAATCATGTTATGCATTCAAAAACAAAGCACATTCCCATCAAATTTCATTTTCTAAGAGAGCAGGTTATGTCTAATGTTATTAAACAGGAATATGTTTGCACAAAGGATCAGATTGCATATGTATTTAAACCTTTACCTAAAATTCAATTTGAAAGTCTTGGGGATCAGTTGGGGGTTTACCCTCTGTAATTTCAGTTCACTCTCAAAGTTTGTAAGGGCTTCATAATAAAATCAAACTGCACAGGTTTATTGACTATTTTGATAGGGGGAGTTGTTGCTGAAATGACACATCTTTACAGGTGGTTTTCATTGCTCAGGGGGAGTATGGTTGTTTCCTTTGCCATAGATGTCAAAAGGGGGAGAAGAGATTTAAATTTTTCCATCAATTCCAAAGGGGGAGTTTGTTGGCCAGTTTTCAGAGGGCTTGGTTTTGTCATTAATGTCAAACTTAAATCCATAAGAACAAGAGAAGCATTTGCACGGTGGTTAGAAGAAAGGAACCTTTGGAACTCAAGAATTCAAAAAGGAAGGAGTCGAGAATTTAGAAAGGAAGGAGTGCACAGTAGAAGAGAATGGATCTCGGGCATTAGATATGAGAGCGAGGCTCGACCGTCATCAGATCCAAGATAACTTGCACGTTCTTTAAAGTGCAAGGTGAAGCGGGCTTATAAAATCCTGAAAGCAGGAGGACCATCCATCTTTGGGCAGGACACGTGGTCACAGATCAGCTTTTTCTGACTGGAAAGTCAAAGAAAGGAGGTGCTCCACATATGATATCGCAATACACAAAATCGTGAAATGCAAAGTCCCAATGAGATCAGGATCGTCTGATCACGAAAGGTCGTGAGTTGTCGATCGGAGAAAAGCGGATATCAGGGATCACGACTTGGAGTGTCGAAACACTTCATCATAGGAACGTCGAAATGTCGAAATGTGAAATATTGAAATGTCAAAATGCGAAATGCTAAAATACGAAATGCTGAAATGAGAAATGCATTTTTGGCGTAGGCAGTGGTTATCGCCGATGGTCATGTGAGAGGGAATATCTAGCACGAAGCTATGCTCCATTTCGGAAATCACAACTTGGATTTTCGAGACCCTTTGACACAGGATTGTCAAAATATGAAATGAGAAATGCATTTCGATTAGCCAATGGGCATATGGTTTAGCGCAAGTGTCTTGTCAAAGCACTCGAGAGTTATTCTATGCTGAAAATTCAAAACAAACGTATGTTCATCGAATGGTGCTGATTAAATATTTAAACTGATCGTGTGGATATTGTTCTTCTTGATGCCTTGGCCAATGATGATCATTGTAAGGTAGTTATTCAGTTATTGTAACTAAATCTTCGAAGCCTAAGGGCTCTAGTGTACACTCTGAATGTAAAAGGGGAAATACTAGTGAAATTGTGTGTGATATGAGGGGGAATTATGGTAGAGCTGAAGCTCTGAAAAAAAACATAGAGGAGAAAATTAAAACTCATTTATGTAAATTAAGATGAACTGAAATAAATTATACAGGGACAATGAGAAGAAATGATGAATATAGAGAAAATATTAAGGAGAGAAGACATATGCACAGATTGATAAATCTAAGTGGTTTGGTCAAGAATGGATTCTGATATGAATATATAAACAAAGAGGATTTGAATGCTTAATCTTTGACAAAGAAGATAAAGAGTTGGTTTGCAGGTTCTTAGTGATAGATAAAGATTCCAGGGTGGTAGGGAGGAGCAAGGGGAGACTGTAAAAGTCTCATGTACAAGTTGGTGCTTGTACATCTGAGAGTTGTGGCTTCCATTCAGTAGGTTCTAAAGAAACAGAGGTGGCAGCCTCATCTGGGTTGTAGCTCAGATAAAATAAGAATGTAAAGAAAAGTTGGAGCTTACCTTTCATTCATAAGAAGAAGAGGTTTTTCCCTTTTGGGTTTCCTCATGAAAATATTTGTGTCATTGTCTATTTATGTGAGTGCATATTAATTGATCTGAATGATTTGTAGCAAGACATATAGTAAAAGGCATAATCTATGTTCATTGAGTAATNCAGTTAGGCTATCATGTTCAACAGATTGGTCGAAGGCAAAAGTATACAGGTTAAAGTCCCAATTGAAATCAGGAATTCGCAGCACCAGGGCTCGGGAGATGGAGGCTTTGATATTTTTGAAAGTGTATTTCCGTTCATCATCCCACTTGAATTCAGAATCCTTGCAAATCATCTTTTGTAAGGGCTTGATGATTTCAATGAAGTCGGGAGTGAAATTCCTCACGAAATTGATTTGCCAAAAAAAGGACTGCATAGACTTCTTATTATGGGGGAGTGGGAGTTGAGCTATGGCCTTAATCCTTTCAGGGTCTATGTTAATCCCTTCTTGGGATATAATATGACCTAACAACTTTCCTTCCTTGACACCGAAGATAGTATTCTTAGGGATCAGCGATATACCATACTTACTGCATCTCTCGAAAATCTCAGTAAAGTGTTGTATGTGTTCTTTTCTATTCCTCGAATACACGGTTACGTCATCTAAATAAAATACCACACTTATTGATGAGTCCCTGGAAATCCACGTCCATGGACCTTTGAAAGGTTGCTCCTACATTAATTAATCCAAAGGGCATGCACTTATAAGCGAAGGTTGCCCATTTGGTTCGGAAGGTAGTTCTTAATCGGTCTTCTTTCGAAACCAACACTTGGTTGTATCCTGAAAAACTATCTAGCAAGGAGAAAATCTATGAGCCCGGCATGGTCTGTAGGAGTTGTTCCATTAGCGGGATAGGATAATTGTCCTTTTCCGAAGCTCTATTGAGGTTCCGAAAATCTACACATAGTCAGATTTCTCCTGACTTCTTCCTCGTTGGAACAAGATTCACCACCCAGGTGGAATGCCTAACTTGGAAAATTTTCTTCGCATCTAAAAGTTTCCTCAACTCTTGATACATGAGAGGTTCCAGGGATGGATGGTACTTTCGGAGCTTCTGTTGGAAAGGATTCATTTCGGGTTTTAACGGGATAGTGTGTTGAATGATGCGGGTTTCATACATTTTTAAATCCTTGTAGGACCATGCGAAAATTCTGGTATTGCCTGAATAATATAAGGTAGGCCTTCCTCTCTTCCTAAGATATAGTTTTGTCGAGATTTACATTCTTTGGGTTCTCTGGAGAACCAAGATTCATAGTTTCATGGAGGGGGCAAGAGCTACCAGTCTTCGCATTTTTGGGTTCTTTAAAACGATCCTTTAGATCAAACAGACTTTCTAGATTAGCTATCCCCTTGGGGATTGTGTGGGCTTTCAATTTTCCAACATATTTTCCTGTTTGGGGATTGGTCTCAGTTGTCTGCTCTCAGAATGCTTCATCATCTATGGCCAAGTCTTTAAAATTGTCTTGATTGATCAAGAAGTTTATGATTTTTTGATCTCCTTCAAAGACCTTCCAATTGCAAATATTGTTCGGCACCGACGATCTATAGACCAGTTCCACTGTAAATCAGGAGGCTTCATAATCTTATAAAGGAAATAGTCGGGAAGCGGTTGTGGCCAAGGATTCGGCAAGAACATTTTTTTCTCTCGGGATCACGGTGATATTGAAAGCGTCAAAGCGTTCCATTAGCCTATGCACCTCTTGTTGGTAGTTCTTAAGATGAGGCGAATTACAATGAATAGTATTCTTTAATTGTCTAACAATGATCTCAAAATCCCCGAAAACCTTCAATTCCTTGATACCGAAATCTATGGATTTCTTTAACCCTTGTACTAGAGCTTCGTATTCAGTGGTATTGTTAGTACATTCAAATTCTAGCCTACAGGATAGGAAATGACGTTTACCCCTTTGATCTATGAGTATGCACCTGGCTCCTAACCCTTCTTGTGATTTAGATACATCAAAATAGAGGGTCCAAATTTGTGAACGATAATTTCTCCTTTCTCTCCCCTCACCAATGTTCTGTTCTCCGACCTCTTCCTCCATAATTCCTAGTGCAGGGCTCTGACAAAAGAGGGTATGTTCTATCGACGTCGGGGATTGTTCTCGAAAGATAATTGAGTTTTGAGTAACCGGAACATTGGATAGGAGAGGAGAAAATTTGTCAAACTGAGAATCACAATAATAGTTTCCCAATATGGGGAAGTCAGTAGAGGCTAGTTCGTTTGGGGTTTCCAAATCAGTGAATGTATGTTTCAAATATCTTTCCCTATCGATTATGATCATGTTCTTGTATCCCTTCAGTGGCAGCCAAAGGTGTACCCAATCGGTACTGAAATATCCGTTCATCTTTTCAGACCAATCACGACTCAGCAATCATCCATACACCTCAGGGATGTCCACCACAATGATGTCAATGACCTGCACAAAATTATGATGTGTCGCTATCTTGATCATCACATCTTTGAGCTCTCCCATGACCTTGACTTGGGTTATGTCTAGTTGTATGACATGTTTATCACTTTTGAGAGGGAAAACACCTAATTTATTACATATGGCCAAGGGCATGACATTAGAGGACGCCCCCGAATCAACCAGGCAATTGTGAAGATTCTTTTTGAAGACTTCAAACATCAAAAGAAAGGGTAGCACAAAAGGCCTTTCTTTCCTACCTGTCGGGAAAGTCTTCACGGTTGGCTTGTTTGTTAAATCTTTCGGGGGGAGAGTCATGTTCTGACTATTGTTGTTGGTCGGGTTTCCTACCGAATTCAGAGCTTGCAATAGGAATTCCTTCTGTTGAGGAATTTTACATACATCCATAACTGATATATTATCTTTCAGCTTCTTCAAATCTTCGACTACATTATACTCTAGTTTAGGGGAATATTGGGTGTGGATTCTTATAGGTGGCGCAGCCGCACCTGTAGGCATGCCTGCTCCCTCAGGATATTCTTCCACTCACGGCCCGAAGAACTCAAATGTTCTTCTATTTCCCTGTCGGGAAATCTACACCCATGGATCTCTTCTGTAGGATCCCTCCTCTCTTTACTTATCGGAGGATCGAAACTCGCGGCTTTGCAAGTTCAATGTCTATCACTGGGCTCTCGAATCCTCGAGACCCGATGGCCAGTCAATGATGAATTTATATTACCCTGTCAGGACTTCTGCTTTGTCGGGATTTTCTTTATCGGGGTATCACTACTCGCGATATCGAGCACTTTGATTTCCCGACTCCCGATACCCGACGTGTCGAAACTCCGACTCACATGCGCGAGTTGACTTTTTCACCTCCCGTCACTTCTTTTGGGATTTTGGATTTCGTGGGATCGCGAATCCTGATGTCATAGGATTCGGGACTTGCCTTTTCCCAATCCTCGATATGGTACGCCACCTGTCCTCCACTAACTCATGTTGTGGCCCCACACAACTCTTCCGTCGGGATATCGCGTTTCGCGATTCCAAGCTGCAAGAATTTCTTACCTTCGAAATCTCCAATGCTCCGAACCCCGACTTCATGGAATCTCCGGACACATGTCCCTATCGATGGATGGTTCTGGGCTCGTCGAGATATCGCGGATCATGATATCGCAACTCTTGTTGCACAAATTTGGAGCTTCGACTCGCGAATCCCCGATACACGATATCACGTGTAGATCTGACGGTCCTTGTGACTTGGATCGACGGCTCTGACCCTCCTGAACTTTAAACCTTCTTCCACACTTACACTGTAACATCCCTGTACCTCCGCAAGATCCAATGACCCTCGGAACTTCCTTTGATGATTCTGCGAAACGATTACGTTCCTCTCCACGAAACTCGTCCGCCTACTCGCTAACCTGCGATGCTTCTTGCAAGCTTTCAAGGCACCAACTCTGTGTGCTCCCCCTGGTAATTACTCAAGTTTCTATACCTCCTGAGATTTCTTACGACTCTCAAGTCTTTAGAAAGATAATCCTCTTGCACGCACTCCTTGCAGAAAACCTTCAACAATCATCTAAGTGTTGAAGTTCTTCGACTCTGCGCACACCTGCAGCAGCAGTCCTTCACTTTTTTGCTCAGGTTCGCAACCCTGAACTTCCCTCAGCCTGCACACTCCTTGCATGGATTCTGTGCCTAACTGCACCTTCGAGGAAATGAGGACAAAAGCTAACTCTAATTGAACCCTTCTGTCAACGCACTCCTTGCGGACAAATTTGACTGCACTCCTTGCAGAAATCCTCTGGCTCAATTAGAGAAACAATTGAAAATCATTCCATCTCCCCCTCAAACTTCAATTCACACATGAAATCACATACACAGCATATAAAAGCAAATGTATAACAGGAAATAAACATTCATGAGCACATCAACATCAAACACACAGAGAACAACAGCAACCATGAATTTGAATCAGAACTCTTCTATTAATTCAAATATCAATGAAGGGGTGTTCTTACACAGCTCTCTGTTTTCTCTTGCTCTTTCTGTTTTTCCAGAGTAATTCTTGCTCAGGCTAATGTTACAATGATACATGAGGGTGTCTATATCAGTTTTCCCTCTTCCTTCTAAGACTGTCTAATCTATGAGTTAAATTCCTATCTACCAGCATTAACAAGATTAAATGTCGTCTATCTACTAAAGGACGAGAGCTATCCGCTCAAGGTCCATTTACAATGTACAAAGGTGCCTCTTCTTAAATGACTCATTTAAGATTTGCACAACAGTCCCAAAGAATTTTCAAAATTTTTGCTGCTAGTCCAGCTGTCTTCCGCTTCTGCGTTGGCTCGCTTGATGAGTTGGCGATGCTCCTGCATCAATAGGCCTTTTACCAAGGGTGAAATCCATCTTTAGGAGGTCAGGAGTCAACTTACTTTGCGAGGCTCGAGGGGCGTCGGCATATTTCGAGCCGGGTTGGCCCTTGCTGCATGTTTGTATTGCCGATACCTTTACGGGTTGTTCTCGGGATTCAAACAGGTCACCTGAAGATGCGATAACGCCGAGATCCCATATCAGTATGGTTGTGTCTCACTGTGGGTTAGCTTCTTCCTGGTATGCACTATTCATGGTTGAACTGCTCAACTGTTCGATCAAGGAAACTTCGTCCAGAAAAATATTGGCCATTAAATTCATGGCATGGACCCATTGAAGGCATTCTCTCTCCGAGTGATTCTCTTGGTGATAAGCATAGAAATAATCAGACAAGACATTCCCTAGGTCAATGTTTAAGTTGGCTGGGGGAGGTTTAATTGCTTTGAAAGGCTGATTCCTTTTAAAGAAAGGCTTATAGGGTCTTTGGCCTTGGTTTCATTCCCCTGCGCTCCTTTTCATGTCTATAATATCATTCATTTGATAGTTTCTTGACCATGAGCTGCAAATATTCTATATCTCCATTATCTTTGTCGGGAGTTTGTTCAGCCGAATTCCCTGGCGATCTGGTCAGAAAGAGTCCTCTTCTAGGGAGAGGTTGGCTTTATTTCCTCACCAGAGAAGCTTGGCCTTCTTTACATCCTTTCAACTGGAATTCTATCATCTTAGCTTCTTCAAAATTTTCTGCAAAGGTTTTTTTGGCGGATTTTTTAATGAACATGGAAATATAATCTGGGAGAGTGTTGGCATAAACCTCGATTTTCAATTCTTGAGTTGGTTTCACTGCGAGCTGGAATTTGTTTAGGATGGTCATGAATCTTTGATTGAAATATTTGACCCTTTCTTTTGGGGTCATGGTGGCTGCAAAAAGCTCAGCCATCAAGGCTCTCGTAGTAGTTTCTTCCACAAATTTGTCTAGAAAATCCTTTTGGAATTTAGTCCAGTTGGTTATGGATCCTACCGGTAAATTAAAATACCACGTGGAAGCTGAATTTTCAAACATGTATGGGAAAAGTCTGCATGCTACGTCTTCATGTTGAACGTTCATAAGTCTGATCACAAGTATGAATTTCTTGATGTGATCTTCGGGCAAACCTGAAGTTTCAGGATAATATTTGGGCAGCAACTTTTCCAGGTGTCGGGGACGATTATGTACTCGTCCCGGGACGGCCACGGCGTCTCCAGCCAACCAAGGTTGGTTGTCTCAAAGTGGAACTTCTCTTTCTTACCCACGACCATTGTTCCCTTCCATATCTTCAGACTCAGAGTCAAACTCTTCTTCTTCCAAAAATTTGTTATGTTCGGAGATGTCGTCAGCTGGCGTCTCAGGTATTAGATAAAGAGGCTCTTGAATTTTGGTAATCGTGAAATCTATTAAGTCTTCGACAGAGTGTACGAAAACTTCGTCGGGAGTGTTGACTACTAATCTGCTTTGTTCTTTTCTTCAAGGAAGGATGGGGGTCAAGGGAAACATGTCGATTTGTCGAGCATGGGCTGTGGTAATTCTTTTGAATTGATTCACTTGCTCGTGGGGGAGGGCATAAGGTATTTTAGGGTGAAGAGGTCCTTCATAGTAATTGGGTGAGTTATCTGCTTTTGGGTTACTCGATAAGCATGGGTTGTTTGTCAGATGACTAGCCATGCATGTGGGCTGTTATGAATCTGTAGGTTGTTTGAAATATCATATAACTTATATACTTAGCCATTCATTGAGGCCCTCCTTCTAGCACCAGTTATGTTGATGGGGCATAAATACCCTGATTCAATAGCAAGAACCAAACCCGCCACTGAGGCCCAATTAGACTATGTAGTGTTTGGAGTGGAATGGTTCTCCAGATCTTGCAATCTGGCCAAATTATCGATGGGCTTTGTGTTTTTTGGTGAAGGCTCTTCCTTCTGTTAGGACAGTTCCTTTTCTGTATTTCTCTTGGGTGGGGATGATACGAGAGAGGAAAGCCAGTATAAACCAACTTGACAAATAATGGGATAGAGGTTTTAACTAGAGGGAAGAGGTCAAGCTTGGGATAACCCACTGCTCAAACATGCAGACAGTGATTCTATACCACAAGGCCTAGTACTAATACATTAACCAAATGAGCATCCAATTACTGTCTGAGAAAGAAAAAATAATTTAACAGAAGAAAACAC
The DNA here is from genome assembly GCA_032191745.1 of Picea mariana. NCBI lineage: Eukaryota > Viridiplantae > Streptophyta > Pinopsida > Pinales > Pinaceae > Picea > Picea mariana. The sequence goes on along the minus strand of JASDQU011402730.1, from coordinate 32,860 downwards.
ATAAGTAATCAAGATCATGGTAAGAAAAATAATTCATCTACCATAACATTCATCACATAACAACACAACGATTTAGTCCCATCATTAAAGAAAATAACATCAAGACATTGCACCATATAACTTGAAAACAGAATTAATTGCTCTTACTCATTTACTGCATCATTCATGGACAAGGAAAGGACGTAATTCTTCTCCAACTCCAATTGCATACATTTGATGAAAATAGCTTGTCTTTGGCCCAGAAGGACTTCTCAATTCACAACAGCCTCAAAATAACTATCAACCACCAAAAAAAATGGAATTTCTTACAACAACCATCGACCTCTTTACTCATCGGTCAATGTCTCTATTTATAATCTAAAATTCAACTGTAATTAATGGCTAAATACAATTTAGGCCAAACAAAAATTGCCACGTAGAGTGGTCATCCAATAGTTTCTTTCAAAGGTCCACCTGAGACGCCTCTTGAAAAGGGTGGCTTCTTTCATATTCAGATCAGATGATAAAAATATTTTCATAGGTTTGAGCCCATGGGAACCTGTGTTGTTCCATAGGGGCATCATATGCTCCTCTGATGTCTACTGCATGTACCCGGTATTTTACCAAACTGGATTTCAGTAGTTGCAATGTAGCTCGAGTTTGGATTGGGTGACCTGCGAATTGTTGCACTTGCCATGTCGTCGTGCCTGCGATTTTTCTCATTCATCAGCCTATAGCAAGTTTCGTTTGGTGTGTATCTTGAACATGTCACTTGAGTCAAGAAACTGATCGGGATAACTACTCTTGGAGAAACTGGAATACTTCATTACACCTGTGATCCAGCTACAGCGTTCCTTTTGCGTCTTAAGGCGAGGCCAACGAATAAGCTTCGTTCAGCTAATCGAGGAATATTCTTTCCTATAATCAAGACAAAAAAAAAAACATTTAATGATCCGAGCAACTTGTGATAAGACATAAATAAATCTGATAAGACTAATACGTACCTGTGTAGCGCGCTAATCTCAGTCATTTAATACTTACTTGATCTACATCGCTCCTTAGAATGACCTGCGATGACCTAGACAAAGTCGTCACTCCTTTTGATTAGTATGAATTATGTCAGCACATCATGAAGTGGCAAATCAAGTATGGGATTCATGAGTGACATAAATAGTCATAGTGATTTTTGACCTTTCGTGCTGAAAAGAGACATCGAAGGTGAGCATGTGCGCGCATACTACCTAGAAGGTTGGATGCCATAAAAGGAAAGCCATTAAATGCCTCCAGAATCCATATTACCAAGCATGTAAAACATCATTCGTTAAATAGTGGGGGGGCTGGAAAAAGATCAGAAGGAATGTACCGGGCGTTCTTTGTAACTTCGATCGGCAGCGTTTACATGCTCTGGATTGCATCCATCAAACATTTGTGGTGCGTCGAGTCCTTAAACACCATGTTACAACACACGATTGGGGTACAGACATGTTATGTTTCACTCCTTCATCTTTTCTATAAGTTATGGGGGTTCTATGGGAAATCCTACACTTACGATAAGCTTATACTCTTTGGAATTCCGGTCTGGAAAATTTATCTTGGTGAAGTTTTGCATGGGCATCCTCTACCACCCGTGGATAACTGGGCTGCTACACTGCTGCGAAATGGGATCTCCTCTGGACATGGGACAGGGTCCATGGGGCAGTTGTAGTGCTAGGTGTGAACCCCGGCATGCTTGGGATTCCTTTGGGTCAGCTTCTCATATTTTTGAAAGCCCAATAAGAGGTGGGGGTTTTGGCTCAGAAATGGTGTTGGAATCCTCAATGAAGATTGAAGCTGAAAAGGGTGTGTCTGGGGAAGGTATACTTGTAAATGTGCCTTCTCAAGAGCCGAAACCGCAGAGAAAAGGGAGGCCTAGAAAGGATACGGCCAGAAGGGAGGAGACCCACCTTTCAACTGAGCTGATCGCATGTCCAGCTGTCGAGGAGCTTGTGGAACTTCCTCACTTGTCCAAGCCAGTTGAGATTATTGACAGAGGAGATGGGAACCGAAAGGGAAGGGGAAGAGAACCGGGTCCTTGCGTTAAGAGTTTTGTTCAACAGTTAGAGCAGGCTAAACTTGTGATAGCCAAGCTCTACCAAGAAAACAGAGAGCTACGGCATCAGTTGGTGGAAAAAGACCAGGGGATAACGTCATTGTAGGGTCATGTAGGAAGCATAGTTTGGCTTCAGAGGCGACTCCGGGAATCCTAGGATACAATTGTGCAACTACGCAAGGCGCAGTGTGCGGCAAAAGAGAGGGACACAATGCCAGGTGCCAGTAATGACCTGGGGAAAAGTTCCTATGTGAGAAAGACA
>JASDQU011402729.1:967-11155 GCA_032191745.1 Picea mariana | reverse complement strand
GCACAAAAAATCCAAAATGTATGGAATATAAGGTAATCCATTTAGGATGAAATAATAATATATTGAGTAAATGTATATGAATGAATAGTAAGATAATTACAAATGAGAATGAGGGATCGCTTATATACCCATGCAGGGGTGCCCTTAATCAATAGTCATGTCCTTGAGACATGCCCTTTCATTATTAATAATTATTATTTATTAATTATCATTAATTGTTATGTTGTTAATATCTATTATATATGTATATTTATGTTCATAACATTCTCTTCCCCTTAAAAATGTTTTGACCTCAAATCATAATCACTAGAAGGCTTTCTTTTTAACTTTTGTTCTAGCACGCAATGTCTTCTCAAATATTATGTGCTTGTAGTTGTGACTCTCGACAAAACAAGATGCTATAACCTTCAAATTCCCAAACTAATGTGTTGCATCTTCTGGGGAGTGATCCATCCCAAATCTACTTTCATTGGAATTGTTTGATGATCAATTGTTCGGATGGGGATTCTCATTTTAAGCTTCCCTACAAGTTGTTTTTTCTTCATTCTTTTTTAGTGTGGTAGTTTATTTGTTGGTAAGAAGAACATTGTGTATTTTTCTCTTATCCTAGTCATTGGTCATAGTGAATCTTGTGATTTGGATGAAGATAAGGTATCCTAATCTCTTGTGACTTTTCCTTGGAATCATCTTCTTTTGATGTTTTTAGTGATTTTTCAATGTAATCATTCTTTTGAATTTGAACGTCAACTGACTTTGTATTGGTTCCTTTTTCTACTGTCGAAATTTGAATGTCAGAAAATCTCTCTATCGGGTCAACCATTGTTTCCTTGTCGACTAATGATGTTTTGTGATCTATCTCTTCTTTTAAAGACTTCTTATCATGTTTGATCTTTTTAATTTGAGTTAATAAATCTTGATTATGTCATCTTAATCGTAAAAGTTCTTCCTTTTTTTCTAACCTATCATCTTTTTCTGATTCTAGATTCTCCTTTCTTTCATCCTTTAAGATTTTAATTTGTTCAAGTAACTTTTGGTTAAGGTTCCTTAGGAAGGAATTTTGATAAGGTTTTCTCTTGTTTAATAGCGGCTGGACTAGGAAATGAGTAATCTAGGGTTTGGCAGTCGCAGACATAGTAGAGCGCAACATGGTTACCAAAGGAGGTGGTAACAGAACCCCCTCATACAAGCATGTAGTGGTGGATAGGGGGAAAGGACCATGAGGCGAAGGTTTCAAGGAACCAGTGACAAGCACCTCGGGTTCAGGACGGGGAAAAAATCAGGAAAGCAACCCGAAAAATAGGGATCGCATGGGGGAATAAGCCAAAGAAACCCAGACTGAAGCACAAGAACCAAAGTACCCTAATGGGGTAGAAGGGAGCAACTGGTATAAACCTAAAACAACATTGATACCCAAGGTGATACTAGAATATCCATAAACACAACTCTTCTGGGACCAGATGAAGACGCATGAACTAATTTGCAAGTTCATGGGTCTGTGGCCCACAGAAAGAATGTTGCACAGCTGGATAAAATATCATTGGAATCCAAGTGAGGAATTGGAACTCCACCTGGGATAGAAAGGCTTCTTCACAATAGTATTCATGAATTTGGAGGATAGGGATAAAGTATTTGAGGGGGGTCCATACTTCCACACCTCAGTTGGATGTACATGCAGCCATGGAAGGAAAACTTATCCCCAGAGAAAGAAACCTTCAAGAATGTACCCGTCTGGTTGCGGCTTTACTCTCTGTCACTAGACTACTAGCTACCCTCCACCTTCGAACAAATCAGGAACAAACTTGGAAAATATGTGAAGACATCGGAAGAAGCCCTAAAAGGAATATATACCTCCTATGCAAGGATCTGCATAAAGATGGATGTCTCGGGGGCACTCCCAAAAGATATAAGCCTGGAATTCAAGGATGAGAAATGGATACAGAGTATCGATTACGAGCAGATCCCATTCAGATGCAGAAGATTCCATGAACATGGACACCTATTCAAAGAATGCCCTCAATAAAAAAAAAAGTGGAAAACACCAAAATACAGCAGGATGAGGATGGGCTTATCAAGTCGAACCATAGAAATAGAGAAAACAAGAAACCAAGTAAAACCCCAACGGGAAGCAATCTGGAAGCCGGGACTAGAACGGAAGGGTGTGACAAAACCTACAAAGGGGAAGAAGGAGGAAAGGAAAAGAAAAAAGCCAAAGAATCTAAGGACCAAACCACAAATGAGAACACAAACAATCCAAGCAATAAGATGGAGTAGGGGGGTAGTGCAACTCCTATGGATGGAGAAACCAGAGATGCCAACACACCCATGCAGGCGGCAGACGAAGACACGGAAATGACACCAAGTGAGGTGGGTATGGAAGATATTGACCTCAAAGATATTGTACAAAGGGAAGGAATCGATCTCCTAAACATACTGGAGAAATAGAAAAGGCAGGGGGTGGACAACGTACCAACGAAGCAACTAGACCACATCCAATACCTATTCCTCCTAAGGGAGGAAGAAAAATCCATAGGGCTCAAGCACACACATGGTGAGATATAACACCTAGGAATCAAAGAAGGTGAGGGACAACCACATATCTCACCCAAGAAGACGTGAAGGAAGAAAGGAAGGAAATCAAATAGTGTATCCCTACAAGAACTAGGAGCTCTGCTGATAAATTTAAGTAAGATCAAGAATCTCTTTCCCAACTCCCCCCCACATGTTTAAATGAATATTATAAAATGGAATATTAGAGGCCAAAACAACCCACAAAAACAAAGAATCCTTAAAAACAAACTGAGGAAGGAACAACATGACCTTTGTTTTATCTAAGAGACAAAATTTATTGTAGATAGAATGGAAACAATCTGCAAAAAACAATGGAGCAAGTACAATATATTGGTTGTCGAAGGACAGCACATGGCAGGCGGTATTCTCACTCTGTGTAACCCACAAGTGATGAATCTACTAGCATCTAAAGCCACTAGATACACACTTTCGGTTAACATGCAAATCATAGGTAACACAGAGGTGATTCTATGCACTAATGTGTATGGTCCTCAGATGTTGGAAGAGAAGAGAAGATTGCTCCTAGACCTAGAAAAACTAAGAGCCCACTCCAGCAACCTCTAATGGATCCTGGTCGGGGACTTCAACATCATCACGACACTTGTAGAGAAAAAAGGAGGTACCAGGAGACTAGATAGAGATGCGAAAGACTTTTTAGCTTTCATTAACACAGTGGATATGGTGGACATCAAAACCAGTAATGGTCAGTTCACATGGAACAAAAAACGGATAAATCAACATCAGATAGCGACGAGGATAGAAATATTCTTGGTGTCAGATTCCAACATCCTACAGGGTTTAACTTTAGACTGCAGCATCCTTCCCTAGTGGGGTTCAGACCACTGGCCAGAACTGGAAGCAAACTTCCAAGCCACACCGAAAAATAGACCTTTCAGATTCGAAAAATTTTGGATTGAACATCCCACCTTCATGGAGAACATGAGACAATGGTGGTGGGAGCCACAACCTGAACAAGGGACAAGGATGTTCAAACTATATAAGAAACTCATATACATCAAACATAAACTCAAGGAGTGGAACAAGGAAATCTTTGGAAACATAAACCAAGAAAAAATAATTGTTGAAGACAGAATGAGGAACCTCCAGGAAATATGAATAGACAGGGACTATACAGAGGATCAAAAAAAGGAAGAGATCCAACTAACCCAGGAATGGGAAGAAATATACCAGCAGGAAGATACCCTATGGCACCAAAAGTCCAAAATTGGGTGGCTAAAGGAAGGAGAACGGAATACAAGGTTTTTTCATCGAACCACCATTGCTAGAAGAACCCACAACAAAATCCTAAAAATTCAAGATCATGATGGCATCGAGAGAGAGTCCCACAAGGAGATCAAAAAAACATTGGTAAACCACTTCCATGGGATAGCTTGGGAACCCAACCAAGATCGAACGGAGGCCATACAAAGGATAACTCAGCACATCCCCAAGCTAGTTACCAAGGAACAAAATATCAACCTAAACAAACCTATCGCTAAGGAGGAAATTGACCAAGTGGTCTAAGAAATGCCCAATGGAAAGGCCCCAGTTCCAGATGGCTTCACAATGGAATTATTCAAATCCTGTTAGGAATTGGTCAAACATGACTTCTATGGGGTGGTGGAAGACTCCATATGCTTGGCCTCCATCTTGAAAGAACTAAATGCGACAATGATCACTCTAATCCCCAAAGAAAATGAAGCCAGGATCCCAGACCGCTACAGACCCATAGAATTATGCTATGTGGTTTACAAGATAATCTCCAAAGTCATATCCAATAGACTGAAACCTCTCCTACCCTCACTGATTTCCTAGGAACAAGTGGGTTTTGTAGAAGGGAGACAAATTTTGGACAACATCATCCATGCCCATCAAATGATACACATGCTACAAACCTAGAGGAGAGAGGGGGTGATAATACAACTTGACCTAGCAAAAGCATATGAAAAAATTAACTAGCACTACATGGTCAAGACTCTAGAAGCTTTTGGCTTTGCACAACATTGGATCAACTGGATTGTCAGCCTAGTGTCAACGACTAGTTACTCGTTGTTAATCAATGCATCCCCAGCCAAACCCTTCTATCCTTCAAGAGGCATCAGACAAGGAGACCTATTATCACCTTTCATGTTCATTCTGATGATGGAAGGACTCAGTAGAAGCATAAAAAGCGCAACTACAACATGATAAATAACATGCATTAAACCTTTCGAAAATTGCCCTACCTCCACGCACCAACATTTTGTTGACAACACCTTACTCCATGGCACACCCATGGTCAAGGAAGTGAAATCATATAAAAGAATATTAGAATAGTTTGGGGAAGCCTTGGGAGTGGAGATCAATCACTCCAAATCCATGGTATATTTCTTCAATACCAACCCAGCAATTCAAAGGAACCTGACAAATATTTTGGGGTTTGAACGCAAAACCCTCCCAACGAAATACTTGGGAATTCCCCTGATGGACAGAGCTTGAAAAATTGAAACATGGGAAGGAGTGATCAACAAGCTATAGGAGAGGGTGAAAAACTGGACTTACAGATCCCTCAACCTTGCGGGGAGACTTGTCCTAACCAAAGTGGTTCTACAAGCAATACCAACCTATATGATGTCAGTGTTTCATGCTCCCAAAGGAATACTCCAAAAAATAAGAGCCATCCAAAGGGACTTCCTATGGTGTGGAGTGGAAAGAAAGAAAAAATGGGCCCTTGTGGCCTGGGAGAAGGTTTGCAAACCAAAATGCAAAGGAGGCATGGGGTTACAAGACCCACAAGTAACCAATAAAGCCTACGGGGAAAAACTCTGGTGGAGATGGGTCAAAGAAAATTCAACACCGTGGGCAACCCTCTGGAAGGCCAAGTATTCCCTGGACATCAACGACCAGGATCGAATTCGTTTTATGAGCACAAGAGAAGGATCAGCCATATGGAATCTAGCCTGGTGCAATAAAAATTGGATCCAGAAACATAGCTTCTCAGAAGTGAGGAATGGTAAAATAGCTAGATTCTGGGAGGACGCGTGGCAATAGGAACCCAGAATGGAAAAACCAGACAGGCAGGAACTCCAACAGGAGATGATCGCGCAAGGAAAAATCAAAATCCATCACTACTGGAAATAAGAAAATGACCGTGATAGATGGAGGATCTGGAACAAACTCAACCCACAAAACAGAGATCGGATCACAACAATAATGAAAGAGGTGGAGGAGGAATTGGAGAAAAGGAAAATTGTAGTCTCAGAAGAAGAGGACCAACTAATATGGGGCAGGGAAAATGTAAGGGAATTCAACTTAAAATAAGCCCGGAATTACATTGTGAAACAGGACCAAGAAGACCCAGCGTAGCAGTGGGGAAAGATTTGAGGCAGCCCCCAGTGGCCAAAAATCAAAATGTTCAAATGGCTAGTACTTCACAACCGAATTCTAACCTGGGAAAGCCTAAGGAAAAGAGGTTTCATAGGTCCATCACAATGCTACCTATGTCAAGCTAAAGAAGAAACAACGAATCACCTCCTCGACGATTGTAATTACACAACAGAGATATGGGACTGGGCAGCAGGCATCTTCCGCCAGTCCAATAGGACCTGAGGTAACATTAGTGCAACCATCAATAACTAGAATGAGAGTTACAATGAAAATGAAATGGTAAGCCTCTGTTGGAACCTCATGCCAGGGATGATCATATGGGAAATATGGAAAGAAAGGAACCAATGCATATTCAAGAATGAAACCCTCCCCAAAGAGAAACTCAAGGAAGAAATAATCTCACAAATCCAAGAAACGGTGCAGAGCCGCAAATTCCAGGTTGAAAGAGCGCAACTCACGGGTCGGGTCTCCTGAATCCTGGAAACTTTTCACCTAAAAGACGGGTGCAATAGCACATAGGTAGGGCGACCACCGCAACTCGAATTAGGAGAGTGCAACTGGACACCTCCTCTAGCAGGGTTCCTCAAGTTAAATTTTGATGGGGCGGAAAAAAGTAACCCAGGAATGACAGGAATGGGAGGGGTGATCAGAGATAGTGGGGGTAACATAATCTGGTTGTACGTTGGGAGCTTGAGAAACTCAACCAACAATGCAGTGGAATTTGGAGCCCTAGAGCTCGGTCTCAAAATTCTAAGCCGATAAAGGATGACCAACACTATCGTGGAAGGTGACTCCACCCTAGTCATCAACGCGATGAAGAGACTCCAAAATGGAACCAAAATGGGCAAGGTTTAGAAACATTGGCAGTTGGCACACTCCCTCCAAAAAATCCAAGAGAATTTACAAACTATTAATACCATGGAGTTGTGCTAGGTACGCAGGTCATCAAATGGCCTAGCAGACAGAATTGCCAACAAGGGGGTTAGCAAGGAAGGACTGGAACTATATACTACCTAGATCAACATTCCGCAAGGACAATTTAGAACTGACTGCACCCAACTAGCAACAAAATATCGAGATAGCAACTTAAGTAAGGGAGGTCACATCGAGGAGGGCAACGAAAGTTCCAGTGAACGGATCGAAGGACCCAAGCAGGATATGACTGCCCAACACTCGACTACCAATCAGAAAGATTCACACAGTCCCCCAAAAAGAGGAGAACAAGGGCCAGGAAGATGAAAGGAAGAAACATATCATCATCTTGGACTAGTGTATGGTTAGTCCATTGTCAAGTCAGTTGGGTCAGTCCTGGGTCAATCTCAGCTTCTGCTACTGTTATTTTGTTTATCCTTTTCATGTATGTTGTGCTTATACTGTAAAAAATTGGATATGGTAGGACTGGGTTGGTTTCCCATGGTGGCATTCCATTCCTACCCCCTGCCTATTTCAGAAAACGCAACCTCTGGCCTGGTTTCCTTTTTGGCAGACCCGGGAGTTCCCCTTTTTTGTACCATAACCCCCCTTTAGTAATACATGTTCTTAAACTGACTTACAAAAAAGGGTTCCTTAGGCAGTAGATTTCTTCCTCTTTTCAGTTAATTTCTCCTTGAAACCTTGATTTTCTTGTTCTAAATTTTTATTCCCTTGCTTCTTGTCTTTTGACTTTCTGATTTTAAATAGCAAATTTTTATTATGATTTTTTAATCGTAATATTTATTCAACTTGTTCTAGTAAGTCTTGGTCCATTTTTTTTCTTTTGGTCTTTAGTTCTTCATTTTTTGCGATGAGTTACCAAATACGCTCTTTGAAGTAACGATTATCTTTCTCTATTAACCCATTAAAATATTTCTCCTTCTCGATTTCAAACTATAATTTTTTATTGCTCCTTTTATAATGTCCTAGTTCTCTTTTCAATATTTGTGATTACATTTCTGAATTATCTTGATATTCTTCCATAATAAATGATTTCCCACAAATCGAACGTAAGCGCTTTTGATTTTTAAAAATTTTCATATACTCAAATTCCGTTTCACAAAAAGGACATTTAGTCCAAAATTTTGATTTATATATGGAATTGCCCATATTTTTTTTATAAACTTGAATTGGTTTCAAGATTTATTTTTAAATTTTAATCAATTTGTACCTTCAAGGTACTTGTACTTCAAAACTTTTCTTTAGCCTTCTTTTCGTTTCATCTTCACTTTCCTCTCTCCAATAATATTAAATATATATATTTCCTTTACATTTTTTTTATACTTGATATTCACTTTAAGTAATTTTTTTTTATACTTTATAAAACTATTTTTATATTAAGTGATTTAATAGTGTCTTAATTAAATACCCTTTTAAAAAATCACCTGAGGTTTACTTCTCTTTTATCCATAAATAATAAATAAAGCTATGCCCTTTTTATAACTTTGAATATGGCCTTAAGATTATTTTTATAATATCCCTTCATAATTAATTTGGATGTATGAGGTATGAGGTCTTTTTATTTATTTAATAATTGGTCCTTTGTCTTGCTTTTACTTCCTTTTTTATTTAAGAATTGGTCATTTGTCTTGATTTTACTTCTTGTAATTTCTTTTAATGGTTTCTCTCTTACACTATTTGTTATACCTTATTTTTTTAATAATTTTTTTGTAATATATTATATATATTATTTATCTTAAAAATATATTTTTCTTTTTAAAAGACACCTTTAAATACTCTTTTTATTTTTTTTACTTTTATTTTAAAAACTTCAAATACCAAACTTCAACTACTCAATAATAAGTCACACTTTTACACTTTGTGGTAACTTTCATGAAAAATCCTTTTTATTTTTTAACCCCACTAAAATATATTTTATTTTAATAATAATATATTTTTTTTAAATAAAATATTAATATTATCTATTTTCCTGGGCCCTTTTAATAATCTTAGTAACTTTTGGGATTCCCTGTTTTACTTCTTTAACTTATATACTTCATTTTTACTCCTTGTAAAGTTATGGAGATGTGCCTTTTACTCCTCCTAACTTATTATTAATTGTTGGTCAACTAACTATTACATTGTAGGATTTTACCTTTGTATTTAATAGTTTGAATTTATAATTTTCTTATGTAACTTTTATATTGAAACACTTTGATTTTATTTATTTATTCCTTTTATTCATAAACAAGTTTGAATTTGCAATTGAACATCTTCAACCCAAATCTGAGTTTTTATATGGCCAAAGGTTTGAGTTGGTCAAAGACCCCGACTTCAGAGAAACTCTGAAAACAATTGTTGTCCAACAGTCGGTAATCAACGGAATGCACAAGAAGGAGCTCTCATACCAAATGAGACGAACAAAGTTCGTCATGCACAAATAATCCAAAATATCTAGAATATAAGGTAATCCATTTAGGATGAAATAATAATATATTGAGTAAATGTATATGAATGAATAGTAATATGATTACAAATGAGAATGAGGGATTTCTTATATAACCACACAGGGGTGCCCTTAACCAATAATCATGTCCTTTGAGACATGTCCTTTCATTATTAATAATTATTATTTATTAATTATCATTTAATTGTTATGTTATTAATATCTATTTTATATGTATATTTATGTTCATAACGGATTGTCTTGTGGTTTTTGTTGCAATGTTAGGGTTTCTATCCTAGTAGAAGACATGGATAGTAGAGCTAACACCTTGCATGATTTTGGAGCCTTGTGCTTATGGGATGCATGGAGGGTAGGTAAAGGTCATGGAAAGCCTAGCTTGATGAGTCTTGAGCTTAGTGAGATTCCTTTGTTGGAAGAAGTATTGGTTATTATATTCCTAGATATTTTGTGGAGGTCTTGGTGCTTGTGTTGATGTAAGAGTTTAATACATATGATTTGAGGACTAAAACACTAAGATGGGCATATAGACTTGAAGGTAGAGTTGTCTTGACATGTACTTGTGTGATGTAACATGGTTAAGGTTTGTAAACCCTAAGGAAGGAAATCTTTTGGTTGTGGAGAGCTTGTGTGATACAAGCTTGGTGTAACATCTACCAAGGAGGACTTGTTGATATTGATGCTATCATGTTGAGGATATCTAGTGGAGTGACTAGCTTTGGTTGGGAGTGATTCCTAGCTAGGAGGAGTTAGTAGTTAGGGTTTTCTTATGGTTTCCCTAGCTAGGGTTTGAAGATCTTGAATTGTAGTAGCTTTGTGATAAAGTTGTGGTATGTACTTATAATTTATTTCTTATATATATATATATATATATATAT
>JASDQU011402728.1:37280-47480 GCA_032191745.1 Picea mariana | reverse complement strand
ATTTTAAAAGTTAAATATCAAATTAGTTCATTGACAAAACATTCTATGGTGAGGAAGAAGAATCATCAAATTAATTCATTAGCGAAGCACTTTATGGTTAGGAGGAAGGAGAAGTTGAAACTTCAAATATTTGGGATCTAAGTACTACATGCAAAAGAGAGATTGTTTAAATTTCAAGGGTGTGTCCTTCTTTTTTTAACTGGAAATGGAACTTTATATTATATAAGGGCTACCTCGAAACAAATCAACAAGTTCAAAAAGGTTTAATTTTTTTGGCTCATTTCCTATACTTTTTTGATGCAAGAGCATCGCTCCACCTCAACACGGGCCAACCAGATTTCATGCATGGTGCACATTCAAGGAAGGAGAGGCATTGCCCTCTCATTTTTCCCTCGAGAATCCAAGGTGTGATCCAGGCATTAATTGAAGACACGCTGGAAGAGCCAAATCGTGCTTTCGTACAAGTTGGAAATAATGTCGCCATTAATAGGCTGACGATAGAAGGGATCTGCATCCGATTTGGAGAAGATTTCCATCATTGTAATCTATCCATTAGATAGGTGTTTTGAATGGTGATTTGACACCACTAATTGAAGCTTGCGAGGGAAGATCATTGAGCCCCTCTTGTATAAATTGATGTATTGTTGCTAAGTAGAGGTTAGACGAGTTGGGTTGTAGGCAAATGCATAGGATATAGGGAGAGAATCACAAAGATCCAAGACTCAGCTGTGGCTCAGACTCCACTGTTGTAGTTTGGAATTCTACCATTAATAGAAAATGATAGTTTTTCTTGTTCTATATTTTTGTGTAATGGGTGTTGTGTTATGAATGTCATTTACATGTTTTTGAATTGTAGATGCATGTTATAAATCGTCTGCAGGGATAGGGACACCGTTTTCTACCCAAGAGTGTGTTGAGTTAAGTCTGGTTCTCTAGGATAAGCGAAAGGAGTGCACGATAGAGGGAGGAAAATCTGTAAGCCAACGCAAGGAGTGTGGGTTTGAACTTAGTGGAGTCAGAAGAGAAGTTGTTAGGAGGGCACACCAGATGAATTTACAGACTCAGGGAGAAATTAAAGGTGGTTAAGTACCTTGGAAAGAAAGACTGTATGGGAGGAAGCACAGTTCAGAGTCACTAAATGCTCTGAAATACTATACCAAGAGGGCATCGAGATAGTGTGAGCATGAACAGAAGCAACATGGTTGGAGGTGTTGGAGAAACCCAAAATTGTTGAATATTCTGGTGAAGGAAGGCTTTGCAAGAAGCGCGTCGACACAGGAAAGGAGATGCCTTAAACCTTTCCCTAAGGCTAAGGGAGAAGACATCAAAGAGCTGAGCCAAGCACAAGGAGTGCGCTTAAGATGTTGTAAGTTTACCTTATAAGCTCAGGAAGCAAGGTGAGAGACTGCGAGGAGGGCAAGAAGTAGTCCATTGAAGGACACAGAGGAGCTTAGGACCTTGAAGGTTTTCAAGCCGATCAATGTCGCAGGAGAGTTGCAAAGATATTTGCAAGGACTGTAGAAAGAGTTCGAGAACAACCTAAGTCTTGAAAGGTGAATTTTCACTAAGTGTGCAAAAGAAATGGAGGACTTGCTGAAGTCCTGAAAGTAGCAGAATCATCCATCGTTGAGGAGGAGACAAGTGGCAGAAGATTGAGAGGTTCAGGAGCAAGAGATTTGGAAGGTTTGCCAAGAGCAACCAAGGATCTTCATGAAGTCGTGAAGAGTGATTCGAATCCAGACTGTTAGATCTGGGAGAGAACATGGCAGAGTTCCATGCATTTTAGAGGATGAACCCTTGGGAAGAAGCCAGGAGGAGAACACCCGAAGAGCCGAGAGCTGAAGTAAATCTTGGTCATCCATCAAGGAGGGACACGTGGAGTTGGATTGATGCATCACTGATTCACAATCGGGAAAGAAGAGTTGGGAGAAGGAAGGATTTGTGAAGCCCAAACTCGCGAAGTCGATCACACTCGTTGATCACCAGGGAAACGTGGACGGTATATCTGGTCCCGGAGAATTCGTCGATTTGGGAATCGGGGAAGAGGAGTTAGTAGTGCATGAATGTTTCAAAGCACAGAGTCGTGAAGGGATTTGGCCCATGGTCATAGTCTATAATCACATCAAGGAGGAGGCCTAGCACAGAAAGCTAGCAGAGTTGGTGTTGAGATTGAAAAAGAGCTAAGGAGAGGGTCCGCGGGTGCTATATAACCGCATCAAGAAGGTAAAGGGATTGTGTCAAGTTAAATCGGTTCCATCCAGAGCCCAACGAACCAGTCGGTTCGATGAATTGAAATATTCTAGACCAAGAGGTCGTGTCAGCCCCAAAGGAGTTAGAGGGGAGGTTGACGCCAAGTGGTATCAGAGCTTGATTTCACCTGTAGACAGTAGGTGAAGGAGGCGATATTTTCGTCTCTAGATTTTAGGCGAAGGAGAAGATGAAGATGCTCTTAGTTGTAGAGTGAACAACAGACTTGCTAGGAGGGTAGGTAGAAGGTAAAGATGGCCATTGACAGTCATAAACATGGTCAAGAGGGATTCTACCCGCAGAAGAGAAAGGCAGAGATGGACAAGGAGCTCAGTGAAATCTGATCAGAGATGGAGAAACTTCATTCAAAATGTAGCAGGAGTCAAAGGTGCACTGAAGGTACGAATGGCCTTTGAAGAGGAAAACCAGATGGCCTGTTTAGAGGTTTTTGGCTAGGAGGAAACAACAGGTGTTAAAGAGGTGGCTGAGGGATCATTGGATCTCATAAATTGCCAGGTGGGTAGAGGAGACATCCCATATTTCCAGGTGGGATAGGATGAAGAGATGAGCTCAGCTGAGAGTTCACGTCAGAGGATGTTGACAGACAGAGAGGAAGTAGAAGGAAGATCTCACTCAGATGAAGATTTGCACGGAGTTACGAGCCGTGTGAATGGAGATGATGAGAATTTGCAAACTTCCACCATCAAAGAGAAGGATCAGGGGAGAATTCTGATCATTGGAGGATTCAATATATTCCTACCAAGCGACCAAGGAGAGGCTAGCATAGATGTTGCAGATGCGATAGGAAGACAACAAGCTGAGACTGTCATGGAAGAAGAGGAACAAATATTGATGTTTGTCCCAACAGAGGGAGAAAACCCGGTTGAGTTACTCACTCAGTGGGAATTGGAGTTAAAGGCACTAGAGGATTGGTTGATAAATTCAGAACCAGAAGGTGGATGCCAAGGAATATCCATGTTGGAGGAGATACACCAACATAAGTTGCAGTTGGTGGAAGTTGGAACAGAACCAGTCGTGAAAATGACAGGGGTCAATCTGTCAGAAGAAGTAGTTGAATGACAGTTCAGTATGGAGACTTCAGAAGTGGAGGATGCAACAGAGTGCCAATTCAAGGCCACAAGAGATGGAGAAGATGACTTGGGAAATCAACATGATTTGTCCATGAACAAGGGAGGAATGTAGCAAGCTAGTCTATAGAAGGAAAGTCAGCCAATAGAGCAGCTGGAAAAAGCAGTTGAGGAGATAAGGAAGTTGATGTTGGAGTCGACAGAGGAATTGGTCAACACAAGGAAGCTGGGTAACAAGAAACATGCACGAGCAATGCAGATGATGCAGGAGCAGAAGCAACAAAGAAGAGGAGCCGAGAGACAACTCCAAGAGAAATTTTAGGATCTAGGAGGATTTCAACCACGTTGGAAAGCTCATGAGCAGGAGCTCATGATTTTTTCCATAGTGGAGTATGATGTAGGAGCATCGCTCCACCTTAACATGCACCAGTCAGATCTCACGCATGGTGCACATTCAAGGAAGGAGAGGCGTCACCCTCTCATTTTTTCCTCGATAATCCAAGGCGTGATCCAGGAATTAACTGAAGACAAGTTGGAAGAGCCAAATCGTGCTTTCACACAAGCTGGAGATAAGGTCGCCATTAATAGGCTGACGACAGAAGGGATCTACATCCGATTTAGAGAAAATTTCCATCATTGTAACCTATCCATTAGATAGGTGTTTTGAATGGTGATTTGACACCACTAATTTAAGCTTGTGAGGGAAGCTCATTGAGCCCCTCTTGTATAAATTGATGTATTGTTTCTAAGTAGAGGTTAGACGAGTTGGTTCGTAGGCAAATGCATAGGAGATAGGGAGAGAATCACAGAGAGCTAAGACACAATTGTGGCTTGGACTCCACCGTTGTAATTTGGCCTTCTACCATTAATAGAAAATGTTAGTTTTTCCTATTCTATATTTCTATGTAATGGGTGTTGTGTTATGAATGCCATTTACATATTTGTGAATTGTAGATGATGTTAGAAATCGTCTGTAGGGATAGGGACACGGTTCTCTATCCGAGAGTGTGTTGAGTTAAGTTTGGTTCTCTAGGCTAAGTGCAAGGAGTGTGCAACAGAGGGAGGAAACTCTATAAGCCAATGCAAAGAGTGTAGGTTTGAACTCAGTGGAGTTAGAAGAGAAGTTGTCAGGAGGGCACACTAGATTAATTTACAGACTTGGGGAGAAATTACAAGGCGGTTAAGTACCTTGGAAAGAAATACTTTGTGGGAGGAAGCACAGTTCAGAGTCACTGAATGCTCTGAAATACTCTACCAGGAGGGCATCAAGATAGTGTGAGCATGCACAGAAGAAAAATGGTTGAAGGTGTTGGAGAACCCCATAATTATTGAATATTCTGGTGAAGGAAGGCTTTGTAAGAAGCGCGTCAGCAAAGGAAAGGAGATGCCTTAAACCTTTCCTTAAGGCTAAGGGAGAAGCCGTCAAAGAGATGAGCCAATCACAAGGAGTGCGCTTAAGTTGTTGTAAGTTTACCTTACAAGCTCAGGAAGTAGGGTGAGAGACGGCCAGGAGGGAAAGAAGAAGTCCATTGAAGGACGTAGAGGAACTTGGGACCTTGAAGGTTTTCAAGCCGACCAAAGTCGCAGGAGAGTTGCACATATTTCTGCAAGGAGTGCAGAAAGAGTTCGAGAACAACCTAAGTCTCTAAAGGTGAATTTGCGCTAAGTGTGCAAAAGAAGTCAAGGACTTGCCGAAGTCCCAAAAGTAGCAGAATCATCCATCATTGAGGAGGAGACAGGTGGTAGAAGATCGAGAGGTTCGGGAGCAGGAGCTTTAGAAGGTTTGCCGAGAGCAACCAAGGATCTTCGTGAATTTGTGAAGAGAAATTCGAATCCAGACTATTGGATCTGGGAGAGCACATGGCAGAGGTCCGTGCAATTCAGAGGAGGAACCCTTTGGAAGAATCTAGGAGGAGAACACCTGAAGATCCGAGAGCCGAAGTAAATCTTTGCCATCCATCAAGGAGGGACACGTGGAGTTGGATCGACACATCGGTGATTCGCAATCGGGAAAAGCAGAGTTGGGAGAAGGAAGGAATCACAAAGCCTGAACTTGCGAAGTCGATCACAACCGTTGATTTCTAGGGAAACGTGGACCGTAGATTTGGTCTCAGAGAATTCATCGATTTGGGAATTGGGAAGAGGAGTAAGCAGTGCGCAAAAGTTCCGAAGCACGGAGTCGCGAAGGGAGTTGGCTCATGGTCCTAGTCCATGATCATGTCAAGGAGGAGGCCTAGCATGGAAAGCTAGCAGAGTTGGCGTTGAGATCGAAAAAGCACTAAGGAGAGGGTCCGCGGGTGCTATATAACCACATCGAGAAGGTAAAGGGCATGTGTCAAGTTAAATCAGTTCCATCCGAAGCCCAACGAACCAGTCGGTTCGATGACTTGAATGATCCTAGACCGGGAGGTCATGTCAGCCCTGAAGGAGTCGGAGGGGAGGTTGACGCCAATTTCCCTATTTCTAACATACTAACAATTACATAAACCTTCCTATAATATGTCCATGCATTCTGGCTGCAAAGGTCTTTTACATATTGTACCAACAAAATTGTAACTTTGTAAAACATTTATGGTGGGCAGACTCATTGTGTGGAACTTCATGCACTCCCCCATGAGAAGGAGTATTTTCTTTGATGTCCATTGGAACTACATCCCAACTCTTCTACTCGTCTTATGATATTCCAAGGTGTGAAACTGCAGATGCGTGGTTAATTGAGGTCGACTGGGAATTATGATGCAAAACCAATAATCTTAATTGATGACATTCCATTTCGAGGGTAAATTTCAAAGGTGTATCTTATTGGTCCATTAGAATGCTCAAAATGTCATGTGCAACAAAAAATAGAGAGAGAAGGATGTCTATTGTGTGAGTGAAGAGATTTTATAATGTAAAATTTAAATTAAAAAAAAAAACAATTATCTATGAAAAAAAATTATTTACTAATGGCTTTAATGCTAAGGATTTTAACATTTTATTACATGCACGTGTGAATTTCAAAGGTGTATCTTATTGGTCCATTGGAATGCTCAAAATGTCATGTGCGACAAAATAGAGAGAGAGAAGGATGTCTATTGTATGAGTGAAGAGATTTTATAATGTAAAATTTAAATTAAAAAAAAACAATTATTTATGAAATTTTTTTATTTACTAATGGCTTTAATGCTAAGGATTTTAACATTTTATTACACGCACGTGTGAATAGAATGTAAAAATATATGAAAAACTTCAATCACTGGCCTTTAATAAGTAGTTAAACCAATTCTTTGGTGAGAGATGATGATTTTGGATATTCATTTTATAAACGGATAGATATTATTTAATTTAAATTTAAATTATGAATCTAAACAATATAATTTTAATTCATAAAATTTATTTGTCTATTTTTATATAGAGTTTATTTCCAAAAAAACTTAAAAAACATTATTTTTATTTAATTATATTTAATATATAATTTACATTAAATTTTTAATAGTAGTTATATTTTTATAATCAATTTTATTTTATGTTGTATTTATATTTATTTTATGAACATAAATTTTTATGAAAAAATATAATTTTAAACCTTTAAAAATAATCATGAAATCCATAATTTATAAAGTTTGCGAACACAAAATTTACAATCATAAATAAATTCACAATCATGAGGTTTTTTAAGTTTGTGAACGCAAAATTTACAATCATAAATAAATTCACAATCATGAGGTTTTTTGGATTGGCAATTTTAACATGGAGATGTACACATTTGAAATATTAAATTGAAACAATTATTTATTTAAAAAATTCATAATCTATAAATTTTGTGAACGCAAAATTTACAATCATAAATAAATAAATAAATATGAGTTTTTTTTTATGGCAATGATGAATACAAAATTTTAACATGGATATGTACACATTTGATATTTGAATCCTCATTTTTAATATATGTTTATAATTTTTTATATGAATAAATTTTGTGTTCTTAAACTAATATATTTTTATAGGGGTCGATTCCGACAACTACTACTATAACCTCCAGGTATCATACTTCTACAAGCATGGGTAAATTGGGGGATTTGAACTCGAAACCTCATTGAACATAACACTTCATATCATGGCACTTGCCAATTAAGTTTTCTCCGGGTGCTAGATATTCTCCATTTTAAAAATCTCAATTTTTTATTGTTGGAATATATATACTTATAGTGAGAAGAACATTATTTTTGTCTCTTTCCATATTAGTTGTTAAAGTTTACAAGTTTTAATATACTATGATCCTTATATCAATGGGGATAGTTTTAATAAAATTGTACCTTAATAGCCCGTGACTGAGAAACCGCAACTCGGGGGCATCTAATCCATTAAAGGACTAGCCATAGAAACCGCAACCCATGGGCATCTAAGCCGTCAAAATCACCTGGGGATCACACCCGGCCTAGGCCACACTAACCTTAGCATGGTTGGATTTTTTGGTATCTCCTCCCGATAGGGGTGAGTTTCGAACCTGGGTGGCCATACAAATTGTCCATTAGACGCCTAATCTTTACACATACTAACCCCTAATCCTTAATGCCTGACTAATTTGTATCCTCTAATTACTAATCCATGCATGCATAACCCATTACCTACTGACTCGCTATGGTACATGTTTAGTGTCCATATATGGGGAACCCTTTTCACTATGTAGTATGTAGTGTGCATGTGATATGGTGGAACATCCAATAAGAAAGTCAATTATATGATCTTTTGATTTTCACAAAGCTATTTATGCAAATGAATTAGCCTAAGATCATTGAGAATGAATTCGAGACCAAGGTATTATCAAACTCAACCTTCTAATGGAACTTCGTAGAAAGGTGAACAAACTCAAATTAGTAACTTCTTGGTTACCTAGAGTGGAGAAAAGTATGTCACATGTTCTATTTTGTTACAAATGATGGCAACATTGCAAATTTATTGGTGATAAACACAACTTTCAACATGTTTGCATTGCAATCACTTTTTTTGTGAATATAGGCATGAATGACATGTTGTTGATGAGAAACTATGATGTAATCTATTAAAAGTTGCAAACAAAATAATGCATTGTTTGACATCTAAATAGATTTGTGAATGCATTGAACTTTTCCATGACAGTGGTTACCCATTTTGTTGCAGGAATAGATGAAATGATCCATGATTTGACCAAGGAAGTTACCAAGGTTAACAAAATTTTTGTTCTTATTTGAAGTAGGAGCTAGAGTAGGAACTAGAGAAGTCCATCGAATGAAGTCTTGAGAGGTGAATTAATTTATAATGTCCTTTTAAAAAAATCCATGTGTTTCTTAATGAAAATTATATTACAAATAAGTATGGGTTATGGAGGGTGAGATACACTCATGATGGTATTATATTTGAAAACAAATATGAAATCTTGAGATGTGAATTAATTTATAATATCCTTTTAAAAAAATCCATGTGTTTCTTAATGAAAATTATATTATATTACAAAGAAGTATGGGTTATGGGGGTAAGATACACTAATGATGGTATTATATTTGAAAAAAAATATGGAAACCAAATCAATGAGGTCATAGAAATCCAATTTGATTCAAAACTTAAAACTTAATATAAGATTGAGATCTGAAATTGTTTTCTTCCTTCTATATAAAATAATCAACGTATCCCTAATATATTGTGTATACAAGGGAAATTACTTTAAATGATTTTAGATTGTAATCCCAAGTTTGCAATGAAACATAGCGGCCTCTTGATGTAGTAAATTGTCTCGAAACAGGAAATACTACATTCTTTTTCATAAATAGAAATTCAAAACATGAGAAATGCTACATTCTTTTTCATCTAGTAAATTGTCTTGGACCACGAAACACTACATTCTTTTTCATAAAGAGAAACTCAAAACATGAGAAACCATGAATTATTAATAAACTCATTATCCTATAGTGCATACCCTTTGTAGCTAGAATCCAAATGCATGCATCTATCTTGAATATTTGCAAAAATATAAAAAATTAAACTCTTTCTCCTCGACACCATCTATATCCTTCAAAGATCAAGTGCTAAAATAGGGGAAATGGGTACTATAACAAAAGATTAATTCATCATCCACAAATTCCCTGTGTAATTAGTTTATTTAGTTTATGTGATAGAATCCTCCCTTAATCTAATAGTAACATTGTTAATGGTTTCAATCTCACGTGGGTCTTATTTGGAATGTGATTGTTATATATTTAATTTGATTAGATATACAAGGACAAGAAAACTAAGAGCGATGTTGGTATCCAATGAATTACTAAAATGCACCTACTACCCCTCAATTCCTAACCCATGCACCAACACATCTGACACACCTAACTAACATACTAACTCATTGAATTGACCATGGACTCATGTGTACCAAGGATTAAATTTCAAGCTCAATGTAGGGCACTAGTTTCTCAAACTGAATCCTTTGAAATCAAGGTTTAAAGAATCACTATATGGGATTTTAATCAAACCAAAATTAGTGCCAAAATTTACATAAGCACTTATTCAAGACCTCAAGTTGAACATGTGACTCCTTTTATGATATTTTGAATCCTTCACCTTGCTGCTATGATTATCAATATAAAATATGAAATCACCCAATATAGAAGCCCAAAGACAATTGTTATAATAAAGAGATTACAACTTGCAAATGGAATTGACCTTAAGAACGATCCCCATTGCACCAATCCTTGAAATGATGACCACATCTCACTCAATGACTAAATATTCACAATGCAGGGCTTGCTAAGGCATCATGCATAGTCCATCAATCCCTTAAGTAATTGGTATGGCATTATAATTCAAGTGTATACCCTAGAACATGCCCCATGCCATGAGGACATTCATTGGTGCATAA
>JASDQU011402728.1:3908-20794 GCA_032191745.1 Picea mariana | reverse complement strand
ATGTCTTGAAGAATTACATTCATTGGAAGCACCAAATTCCTTTGTTTTCTAGCTGCAACTGGAAGGAGGCTCCAACCCCCTAGTTTCTTAGGCTACAACCTGAGGGAAGCTCCAACTCCCCAATTTTCTGGCTACAACCAGAAGGAGGCTACAACCCCTATGTTCTCTGGCTACAACTGGAAGGTGGCTACAACTGCCTGTCCTTGCCTCGTCCAACCATCCTGAAGTAGAAGTAGAATGATGGAACCACTGTCACACTATCATGATGAGATATACCAATGTAAACCTGTACCAATAAACCTGAACCATGCATCAACCATGCATCAACCTGTACCTCAACCTATACCATAAACAAGTGCATCAACCATGCACCAACCTGTAATCAAACTATACCATAAACAAGTGCAACCAACCATGTACCAAGTATGTACCAATCATGTGTCAACTACTCATCAACTATGACTCATCAATATGTACCAACATCATCAACTATACACTTCATGTATGTGCCAACTCATCAACTACTTGTCTCAACCATGTATCCAACATGTACCTTAACCAAAAGCCCTCATCAATTTCATCATCCAAATATGATTTGTAACTGTGTACTAGACCTAGTGTATATAATCAAATATCTGCAAACCTTCCTTAACTTTAACAACAAGAGACTAGTATTTTCATCAAACTTTTCTTTAGTCTCACATGACTAGTTTTGGATTAGTCAACAACCCACTTGAAATAATCATAACTTTGTACTTGTAATGAATAAAGATATGAAAATTATACACAATGTTATTTAGTGTGTTTTATTTAATTCTTCCAGGTGTCACTACTTGGAACCTCCCAGAAAAGGATTTATAGCAAAAATGACATCCCTTGTTGAATTCTGGTTTATTCTAGAGAGTGACCTTGTAGAGCGTGGAACGCACATAATATTTGTCGAATTGATCTGAAACTATTACAAAGAATAATAAATATTGTACTCTAACCAACACATTTGGTCTTACTGAATTTGGATATGTTATGAATAAGTTATGACATTTTTACCCAAAAGACCTGTTTTAGACTAGTTTCAGGACTAGCCACAAACCCTCTTTTTCACATAGTGTAACTCCAAAAATAAAATGACCCACAAGATGAATTTTTTACCACATATACTTGGATATGTTTCATCAATGGAATAGAAATTTCACAGTCTGAATCATTCTATAAAAAAATTTATTGCGAAAATAGTGAGATGACCTGTAAATAACATACCTTAGAAAGCATCATCAAAAGAATTTATCCTTCCTTGAATTCCGACCTTCTTTTCTTCACCTTCCCTCAGAAATTCAGCTTAGATATCCTTTGGTTACCTCACACACCTATATATATTCAATATTCTCAAGTTTTATCTAAAATGAGAGAGCCTTGCCTCTTATTTATACTCTCGAAGTAGCTTCCTTAAAAACATCTTCTAGGCCACTTTGCCCACTTTCCTTATTTTAGGGTTAACCCACTCCTAATTTATCCATTAAATTTATTATTTAAATAATTTATTTTGTATTCACTTTGAATTATAGTACACTCATCACTTCAATTTATTATTTACCTTCTAAAAAATCTTAAACCACGTTGACTACTTTGATCTTTTGGGGCTTCTAGATGACATATGAGGGTCCTCGAACTTTGTAAGGCCATAAATTTCACACTGTGAGGAGTTATTTGATGTTCCACATACCACCAGAAATGGAATGACATGTAATATCCATATATAATAGTATTACCTAAAAATATATCAAAACTCATACTGTTATCCATCAAACAAACTTGGGTCCATTACCCAAACCTGGGTTCTCCAACTTCTTATGACCATAACTTTCTAACCGTGAGGAGTTATGTGACATTCCACATACCACCATAAAGGGCATGACAAGAAATATCCATATAGGATAGTTTCACTAACAATTCAGTGACCTTCATCTCATTATTTCACAAATAAGCATGGGTTCTCTAACCATACTTCTAGGATAACTCAATCCGCAAAGCGTCTTCCCTTGAGGGATTTCACCATAAGGGGACCACTTTGGAGTTCATCCTTTGTGCTATCAGGATTTCTTCAAGGTCTTACATCAATGACAAACAACCTTAAACAACAATTTCGAGGAAAAGAGGAGAATTTGGCATCACTATACTTCATCAATCAAAGGAGGCCTAGAGCACCAAAACCCTTCCAAATAGGTTTGAACTTCAATCTTGCTAAAAAATTTTGTTCATATAATTCTCAAATGTATCCTCAACCATGGTATAACCCTTACCCTTGGAAAAACCTAAATCCTTGGAAGTACCAAGGAACTCCAATTTTTCCTCCATACCAATCTTTTTCTAGCATGCCACAAAATTAGTGGAGTCAACCTCCACAAGGATGGAGGCCATAAAATTTTCAACAACTTGCATTACTGCGTCCTCCTCCTTAACCTAACAAAACTACTCAAAACAATGTTCATATTAAACAACCTCAGCTACCTACTCAACTTGCTCCAAATCCGAACAACAAGTAAGTTYAACCCGTGTACAACAATGCTACAACTTATTAGACTTATTCCTTGGAACTACAAGAGATGAATCTTATATCAGGAAAGATCTTACACCAACAACACAAGATCATAGAAAATGTAGAATCTGAGAAAGAATATATTACCTTACCCCGACCACAAACTCCTCCTTACCATGAAAGATTACAAGAAAAGAAAAATTACACATCTGAGGAAAAATAACTTTTAGGAGAAATTAAGATTTTTTTCACAAATATACCTCTCTTACAAGTTGTTGGGTCTCATTTTTGATGCCTCCAATTACCTTATCTTGTCCTATATCTTGACCAAATTTTCCTCAGACATATGCACTATTTGCCTATTTTCTTCAAAGACACGTCTTTTAGCCATTCTTGTGTATATATGAGGTAACTTATGTTTAAATCATGATTTATGATATTTATTAATAATTGGAATTGAATAACTGATGTTAAATGCTCTCTAATTACTATGATTGATCCTAGAAGACATTATGAAACAACTCCTACTCATCTGGTACCCGTTTTGGCATTCATCCGATATTCAATTCGCCCGGTACCTATTTTTGCGCTTGTCTGATACCAATGCTGTGTTCGTCCGATACCTATTTCTATACTTGTCCAGTACCTATTTCTGGGGTAGTTCGATACTGATAAATTTGACTGTATGCATCTGATACTAATATTCTTGTTCCAGCTGTGCACATCCAGTACTAGTTCTACATCTACGGGATTGGTGTTTGAACGAATACTCTTTCAATGGGTCCAAGGAGTTTGTTGTCTCAAACATCCTTTTTTCATTGAAGACCACGATAGACTTCATCCTTATGCACTTCTTATCATGAGGATGAAACCGTTCCCCAAAAAAATGATATATCAACCAATTGTAATATTTGTGCAGTCATTTGATGTTATCTCCAGGATTTGATTGTAACAATTGTTTCTCTTTTTTGGTTTACTACGTTATCCTATCCGAGTTCATATTGACCCAGGGTTCATGTCTATTCGGGTTTCCAACAAAGCCTCTAAAACTATTGGCCCTCCTGGTAAACAAGAAGGCAACACAACACACAGAGTGCACTGCGTAGTCTCACCCGAGATAGTCTTAATGGCTAGCCGCAATACTCATGTGTTTGCAACCTAGGATTGAGTGAGAGATCTGATAACTGTATACTAAAAGTTCTATTATAGCTTATTAATGTAATACACAGTTATCACGATTATGTAGGAAATATAACTACTCATTCATTCAACATAGCAATATTTACTTGAAGACAATAAGGAAACACGTGCATTCAATCATATAACACAGATGTTACTGTGGTTCACCCTCCCTTGGGCTACATCCACAAATATTTGGCTAGTCGCTCTTTTATTATATTTGTTCTTAACTACAACACCATGCGCTTTACAACTCTTCTTAGTTGGGTTGAGATCTGTTGTGAGGTGGACTAGATGACACCAGGCTCCTCAGCCTGCGATCTAACCCTCAATATCTACCCTCCTCAACCTCTCTAGCTCAACAACTTACAAAAGTAGGCCATACAAAAAAATATTACATACCATCCATTCTTCGTATTCATCTCTCTACTAACTCATATGACAACTATATCCCTATACCATAGCCAACCCCGCTATGAGACCTAGGTAACTATATTTATACGTTTCTGGCTCTTCAGCCATTGCAATACATTACCAAAACTCTAACTCTAACGTCGTTAGGTCTTCCATGCATGCGTGCGTGCTGCTTTTCCTTCCAACTGTCGCTTTCCTCGTGCATGCCTTCTTTCCAAAAATCACCTTTATTTCCACTTTGGACTGCTTCCAACATGCCCCCAACACTAACATGTGGCTCATCTCGAGCCACCCAACCTCTGTGCACTTTGTCGATCTCCCTCGTGATTGTCTGGAACTTCTCCTTGAGCTCCGCTACTTGTGTTTGTGCCTGTGCAGTCTTCTCCTTGAGTGTGTCTACTATTTGGATTGCAATTTTGTCACTGATCAATTTTGTGCACTCTTCTTGGGTCTATGATATATGTGTCTTAGATTCCTCTGCATGTGCAAGTACTTCTGCTACCTACCCTTGAAGTGGTTCCATTTGAGCCTGACGCTCCTTCTTCAGTGTTTGCGCAGTGGTGAGTTCGGCCTGTAGTTTCTTCATATCATGCACCCCTTTGATGTGCTTCATGATGGATACCTGTTCTTATCCTTTCTTCCTCCTTGTCCCACTACTAGACTTGTTGATCCTCTTCTAGCTTCGTCCACAACTGTGCTGCATTCTCGAAAATGTTGAATGTTCTACTTGAGGTCTTGGATAGTTGCGCTTATCCTCTCTTCCTCCTTGTCCCACTGCTAGACTTGTTGATTGTTGTGATACTTATATGTGTAATATAATGCACTCATTAATTGTCAATCCGGGATTCTTAATCAACAGAGTTACAAGACACTAGTAAGGAAGGTAATTCTAATGTCATGAGTATACAACTATTCTAGATTATGCATGCTGGAAACAAAACAAACTAGCAAATCAAAACACACTTTGGTTGTCTTTCACAGAGAGGCTATCTACTCCATTATGGCACANAAAATCAAATTGAGAAAAAAAGAAATAGAGCATATACAAAAAAAAGATCTCTAAGCAATCGAAACCTAAACTGAACTATACTGCTATCATCTGAAAAGATCAAAGCTTCAACTAGTCTAACATTTATACTATTGAAATCAATTGCTAACGCTAATCTATAAGGATGCCGACCTTTGTTGGGCGGTGGGCCCTTTCCGCTTCAATAGGTCAATGACTGGAGTCTACAATAAGCTTTCTTTCAATCCACACATTCCTCTTACTCAAATTTCAAAACATAGAATTAAACTATGCTAACAACTCAACTCACATCCATTCATAAATGATCAAGACCTAGAAATAAATGACATCCTTCTATTAAACTTCAACTCAAAATCTGTTCTGCAATATGTAACACTGCTTCACATACTGTGTTATGTTAACTCTCTACTACCTCCACCATCCTTGCCATGACTATTTAAATAGTCTTAGTCGTGAAACACAAGGAGGTGAAATCTTTAGCAGATCAGTGAATTGTCAAATTTATATATTCGGTTACATATTTTAAGCTTCATCCTCATGACACGAAGTGTATGAGAATGAAGCAATAAACAAACTAGCTTAACATAACCTTGCTAGAGCTTTAATGATTCAACAAACATCCAACAATTATCTTGGGCATGATCTGGAGCTAAACTTGGTATATTCTGCTTCCTGTATTGGTACCAAATTGTGGCAGGTGAGATTCGGTAAATGGTACCAAATTCAAACAGTATGCAAGTGGTTGGTACTGAACTAGAATAGTCTGTGGCCATTGGTACCGGATCGCGACATTGGATGGTTTGGTACTGGATCTGAATGGAAGGTGCGCTTGGTACTAGATTCAGATAGTGGCAATCTAGTGCATAAGTACCAGATGGCTGAGATGATACATAAATGCTGGAATCATCTAGAGGTCAAAGGTTATACATGGAAATTTAAAACATTAGTACATGAAACATTTAGTCTCCTGGCTCAATAAACCACAAAATGCACGAATTCAATTATACTTTACCTTATGACCTCATCAATGGCTAATGATAGTGTTCTTTGTCATTTATCCAAGCTTAGGTAAGCCAAAAAAGTATAGATGAGGAGTATAATAGGGTAGTGGGGATGTCAATTTAGAGGCTCAACACTGATCCTCTTCTAGCTTCATCAATAACTGTGCTGCATTCTCGAACAAGTGAGCTACTGTGCTAAACTGTCGCTCTATTTCTTGTATCTGCTTTGCTACCTACTGCTTCCTTTTCTCCCTTACCTCTGGTGGAGAGGTGGGTGTGAGCTGCTCATGGAGATTCTTGATCTTCTTTTGATATTGATCGATTGCCTGGACAATTTGATCAATATTTTCTGCTGCTGTGAGTTCTTCCCTTTAGGCGGTATTTAGAATCTTCTCATAAGTTCCTGCCACTTTTCGTTCCAATCCGTTCACGTGATCCCTCTCCTCTTGGGTCTCAAGCTTAGCCTGATCACGTATTATTTCCAGCGTGCCCCATTTCTCCATTGCCTACTGTAATTCGACTAAGTTTTTTCGTGCACGAGACTGTACCTCTTGGGTAATGCTTACCTGTAATTTGTGTAGAGATTTGGATGGTATCCGTGGAAATACCCATTGGATTTGAACTAATTTATTTAGGGATGTCTGCCCCACGATATCATCCATGCGTAGCATACTGGGTGTAATGTGGAATGTCACACTTGGTTGCGGTATTTTGTGGACTGTATCTCACTCCCTTCCTTTAGATTCCTTTCCTGTCTGTGATGTTGATGACCCTATTGCTTTGCTGCTGCTTGCTACCTGTGCTTCCTTGATTTGCTTGAGGAACTGTCGCATGACTGCCAACTCGTCTTGAATTCTATCCCTATGGTGCACAACATTGTCAAAATCCTTGAGAGTGTGTGAATGGATAGCCCAAATAGTTCCCTCGATGCATTGTGTTGCAACTGCGATGACCCCAGATGAAACTTCCTCCCTACGACATTTTCTTAGCATCTTGTAGGCTAATATTTTTGTGGCCATTTGTGTTGCGACATCATTGATCCTCTTGATGATGATTCCTTGTGTCCCCCTGTTAATGTCGTATTTCTTTTTCATCTCTTCCGCGAGTGATTTCTCCTTTGTCTTATCGTTGAGAAATTGCATGGGATCCATGCCCCAGGATGACAACCCTGTAATGTGCACAATGATCTCTACGTCTATCGAGACGATATTGTCCAACCATATATCCTTGCCATGTGTGACCGCCATCAGTTGTTTGACACAACTGTTTGCATACTATCCTCTGCCAAAGTGTGGTAGATATAGTAGACCTAAAATCCTTGCTTTCTCCAATCCCGTTGCCCATTGAAGTGGTTGATAAATCGGTTCCTCGACTACATTCACTCCCACAGTTTGTAAGTATACTCTCTTTGCGAATTATGGGAACTTGTCTGTGTCCATTATATCATGGTCCAAGTATTTCAACTTCTTGACATGACCTATCAAGTCTGGTTTCACCCGTACCCCATCTGGTATACGTGACAAAACAAGGGCTGCGACGGGTTGCTTGCAAGGTGACCTAGGTACCTGCTTCTTGTCTTTCTTCAGTAGTGGTTGGATCGAGGTTCGAACATCCATCGTTTGTACTTTGGAATACCATTCTGGCCAGCCTGTGACATCTTCTACTATTCCTTCCAGTGGGTGGTCTGACACGGTTGTTTGAGATTCGTCCGGCTCGACTGTTGCTTCCTAGTTCGTCGTCATTCCATTGACTCTTAGAGTTGCTTCAATGTTCTCTGGTTGTGCCTCCTTCAAGGTTTCTACGTCTTGGTTCTATTTCTCTTGTGCCTCTACTGGCATATCTACATTCATGCCCTCTAGTGTTGGCTGTTGGGTTTCTTCAACCACGGGTGTGGGGTTCACCAGTGTTGTATCTGGTGACGGGATTTCATCGACATTAATGACCTCCGACGACTGTTGTTCACCTTCTTGTGATTGTGCCTGTGCCCTGGTTCTAATTTTGGAGTGTCGTGTAGTCTGGGTCAACTTTGCTTGTTTTGGTTGTGCCATGGTGGTGAATGTCGGTTGTTTTCTGAGTTCAATGGTCTCTGTAACCTCTGTGAGATGCGTTCTATGCTTCGTATGATTTCTTGCTCTCTGTTGTTTCCAGTTTTTCAATACACTGTTTGCTCCTGCGTCCATGTTTTGTATGGGAATCGTATGAAACTTGTCAAAGACGCTACCTTTATGACAGATTTAATGAACCTTTGATTCCTGCATACTTTCCATTACTCTCCCTTGCCATCTCCAGTTGGTGTGATTAATGTGACATCCCATTGGTCCTTTCCGACGTTCAATTCTGCATAACTTCGTCATTTCGTACTGATTTTGTCGTATTTTCTTTTCCTTCTTATTTCCGTTGTGACCTGGCTATTGTCCTTATCCTCATTGAGTTTGTGTTCCTAAGTGTGCATTCTCTTCCTTCTTCTGGTGCACCGTGCCTCTGTTGGTATTGTTTAATTTTTATTTTTTTTTACTGCGCGGTGGGTGGTCGACTATCCTTGTATAGCTTCAGTCAGCTGCCGTTGATCATCCCTATGAGTTTTGTGCTTGATAAGTCTTTCAACTGTATAGTGCCTCCATCTGTGACATTTTTTACTTTGTACGGTCCTAACCAGTGCATTATGAGCTTTCCTGGGTGCTGAAGGGATTTGTTGTAATACATCAATACTAAATCTCCTTCCTTGAAATTTTTCTTCTTGATGTGTCTGTCATTCTAAGCTTTGTCCCTTGTTTTTTGGACTTGTTGGTGGAATCCTACTAGGATCTGATCTTCCTACATGGTCATCAACTGATTTAGTCTCTCCTGTACTGCGCCTCATTCCATCATGTGTGTAATTGTTGCTACACGCAAGCTTGGTACTAGAAATTCTAATGGCACTACTGCTTCTTGGCCATATACCAGTTTAAATGGCCTATGCCCTGTCATCTTCTTGTACATGGTCCTGTATGCCCATAATATCATTGGTATTTTGAGGTCCTAATCATCCCCGTTGACATTATAGATCTTTGTCAGTACATTCTCGTGGATTTTTTTAAATGATTCCACTGTTCTATTTTCTTGTGGGTGATATGGTGTGCTCTTCTGATGATGGACTTCAAACTCTTCTGTCATGGCATTGATAGTGCTGTTAATGAAATCAAAATTCTTGGGCATCCAAATCTAGTGATTACTTGTTCAAATAAAAAAGTGTGCTTCTGTTTTTGCGCTGCAATCCTTCATTGGTGCTGCTTCCACCCATCTTGTTAGGTACTCCGTCGCGGTGATGATGTACCTTGCTCCTGTTATTTTTGTTGGTGGGTTGATTGGTCCCACAAAGTCTATTTCCCACTTATCAAATGCCTGCAATGTTACCTATGGTCGTAGTTGCATCTCATCCTTTATGTTGGGTTTACCAACCCTTTGACAGACGTCACATCTCTGGAAATACTCCTTTGAGTCTCTATGAATGGTCGACAACCATAGTCCTGCGTGCAATACCTTCTGCGTGATAGCTTTTCCTGCGTAATGTCCTCCTACTATTCCCTCATGGGATTATGTTAAAACTCTTGGTCTTTCATGTTCTAACACATATCTTCGCAATATGCTATTTGCACCCATTTTGTATAAGTGTCCAACAATCAGTTGATAGTTTGCGGCCCAGACTACCAGGTTTTTCTTTTGCGCGGTGTTGTATTTCTGCGACGCAGTACCTATGCTCAAGTATTGAATGATGTCTACAAAGTATTCATCAGTGATCTCGACTAAAAATAACTGTGCGCCCGATAATTTGTCTTCTAAATTCATAGGTTCTTCTCCATTTGTGACCCTTGATAGGTGGTTAAGTCCTGCATCCAATTTTCCTGGCTTGACTATTACTTTAAAGTCAAATTCTTGAAAAATTAGTAACCATCGACATATTCTCCCCCCCAACACTGGCTTGTTGACTAGGTATTTAAGAGCTAAGTGATCTATGAACATCTTACAGTGTTTTCCCAATAAGTAATGTCCGAACTTATGTAGTACGTAGACCATAACTAGGCCTTCCCTCTCTGTCATGTTATAGCTCTACTCTGATTCTGATAAATTTATGCTCACAAACGCTATGGGGTGATCCAGATCCCCCACTCCTAGATGCGCCAAGATAGCTCCAATTGATATGGATGATGCATATACATGGATGTGGAATTTCTTCTCCTGATATGGAAATAATAATATTGGCGTGGTGACCATCTTTTCCTTTAGGGTATCCAGACTGTGTTGACACTCATCGTTCCATTGAAACTTTGTATCTTTTCTTAACAATTTTTCCATTGGCGCAGTAATTTGCGCATATCCTTTGATGAAATTTCTATAGTACCCTATGTGCCCCAATGTTGCTCTTAGCTAACATACTGTTTTTGGTGGTGGCAACTTAACATTTACTGCGATCTTTGTAGGATGTACTAGTAAACCTTGTTTGCATACTATATGACCCAATAATATCCCAAACGGTGTTCTGAATATACATTTTTTTATGTTTAATGATATATGGAAGTGCCTACATATTTCTAACATCAACCATAAGACCTCCACATGGTATTTCAAGAGGCTATATACCGTCCAATCATCCAAGTAGACCTCTAAAAACTGGTGGATAAATGCCTTAAACACAACGATGACTACTCTGGAAAATATTGCTGGTGCATTCTTCAGTCCAAACGACATGACTATATACTGGTAAGATCCCCATTCTGTAGCGAATGTGGTATTATATTTGTATTCCTGTGCTATCTTGATCTGGTGGTATCCTGGGAATCCATCAGCGAATGAGTAAGCTTCATGTCCTCCTACGTTCTCCAACACTTCATCCGTGAAAGGTGTGGAGAATGGGTCATGTAGGCATGCATCATTCAAATTCCTCAAGTCAACACATATCCTTATCCCTCCTTGTTTTTTCTCCTAAACTACCATTGATATTATCCATTCCGATTCTTCCACTAGTTCTATAATTCCAGCTTCAGGCATTTTGTCAATCTCAACTTTGAATTTCTTCTTATAGATTGGGTTCAATATGTATGGTCGCTGTCTGATTGGTCTTGCTTCAGCTCTAAGTGGTATCTTCATTTCTCCTAGCTCTCTCGCTATACCCTTCATCTCTGTAAATGTTGCGGGTAATAGGTTGTTGTACTCGTGCAGTAACTCTGTTATGCTTTCTACCATTTTCTCATCCCAGTAATCTCTGATGCTGGCCATTTTGGGATTCTCAACTATCCCAATGTCGACTTTCTTTACCTTGATCGATGAAACAATGAATTTTGATTCTATAGGTGGACCCTCCACTTCTCTCTCACCTTCTTCTTCCTCGATATGAATATCACGAGAATTGTCTTCCTCTGGGGTGTCTTCATGCACATGGTAACATGACAACAATTCCTTGACTGTTTGTTTGTTCTGATGTTGTTCTTCTATTATGAGTTCGACTTCTGTTTCCTTGATGAATATCACCCCTCTTATATGTTTAATGGCTTGTTCTATGTTGGGGTTTTCATGCTCGAATTAAAAAGTAATTGTAAAATTCTGTTGCAACACTGTCTAGGTCATAGTTCCTCTGCGCAGTTCCTGGTCTGTATACCAGTTCACTGGTACACCCTCTAGAGTGTGTATGAAATGGTGAGGCCATTCCTCTGGGGGTGTCAGTTTCCACAATGCTCTGCACTTCTCCAAGTGTTCTGATGGTGCCCCCTATCCATCATACTTCTTCTTCTTGTTGTCTTTCTATTATGTGTCGAACCTTATGCACAGTAACCACTTACATTGGTACCAATCTATGATTGTCTCTTTGTGTGGGCCCCACCATCTTGCAGGTGTGGCCTTGAGTGCTATATCAAGTGTTAAGAGTCTCTGATTCTCTAAAAATTCATCTTCATACTGTGCCAAGAATATTTCCAGATCATTTATTTCATGGAAACTGGGTGGTTCCCTTATTTCCATGCCTACCCATATTACTGTGTGGTCTATTTGTGCACATATTCTCATGGAAACTTATGTAGCCTTTGTTGCCATTTATCTAAACCGGTATCTGAGTTAGTCACACATGAAGTAATGCTCTGCCAACTAAGTATCCCATCTAGAGTTTGGTTCACATAATGCTCATCGTGCATAGTTGTTCTGTACAACTGGCTGATTTCCTCTAAGTCTAAGAAAGTGGGTTCTACAAACCTTTCCCCTTATGATGGGTCTAATGGCACGATGACCTTGTATTCCCCTAACTCAAATGTTATTTTTGTGTCTTCAAATTGATTATGGCCTGTTTGTCAAACTCCCAATCCAGACCAAGCAACGTTGGATATGGTGTTGTGTTGTCCACTATTTCAATCACTTCAAAATCTTCTTTAGTGCGCACCCCATCCAGGTCTATTATCACTCCTTTTAGTCTACCAATTGGTAGGACTCTGTGTTGGTTTTCTAGTTTCAGTTGAACTGATGAATATCCTAATGTGGGTTCTTCCATGCATTTCCATGTCTTCTTTAGTAATACATTAACTTCAGATCCTAGATCTAGTATGATATCTCTCATGTTGAAATATCTGATGTTGGCATTCATTCTGAACTCCCTAATTGTTCTTCTCCTTGTATGTAGGTGATTGACTGTCTTTTGTTCTAGTTTTCCTTCAATATCTATACTACATATTTCTAATATGTTTTGCAGTATTTTCACAGATGATGGATCATTTAATACTTTGACACATGATTGCAAAAAGCCTTTGATTGTACTTACTTGTCCCATGGGTTGCATTTTTTTGGTATGATCCAATAATGGAGGCATCTCGTACTCTGGCATTTCCTTGCTTTGCTTCGCAGTTGAAGTTGACGCAATGTATTCCTTCTAAAATTCTTGTTGGGCTTTCATAAATATCTCCTTCTCCTTCTGTGAGTCGAATTGCTTCCTTGGTTCAACGTTCTTCTTTACCCACTGGTGTTGTACTGGCTCTTGTCAGACTGCGTCATTTCCTATTTTAGCTCCTCCATGGGTAACTATGTTGATGTTTCATCCTTCATCCCTCGCTTCGGTTGATATCCACTGAACATTTTGGTTGTTTTGGTTCCTCTTTTTCTGAATATTTACTAATAGTGTCAAACATTCTTCTGTATCATGGTCTGATGTGCGACAATACATACATGTTGCTGGTGGAAGTGGACATTTCCTTGCATAATGTCCCAGTTGTTGAAAACTGTGACATACCACTAGTTCTCTACCTTGTCCAAAAACTCCTCTCACTCATCCTCCACCTCTATAGCCTTCTCGATCTCCTCTCGGTGCATTATACTGAGGCGCCAGATTGTACTGCACGGTACTGAGGTTGTGTTGCATTGTACTATGGCTACGCGGTATTATATGGTTGCTGCACAATATTATACTGCTGCTACGCAATATTGTATGGGGTTGGAACTTGGTTAAACTGTGGTACGACTTGCCCCATCATCATTTCTTTCTGCACTCTATATGCATCCGATGTCCTTTCTTGCATCAAATCCATACTTCTACAATATTTGTTATCATGGCCCACTGACTTGCAAAAGTTGCAATATGAACTCTTTGGGACTGTCTGGTATTTCTGCATCATTGAGAAGTGATATGGATCGTGACCCGGTTTCTTTCATATTTCGCACCATAGTCCTCCTTTTGGTAATGGATTTGGCATTCCTACTGCCATATACTGTGTGAATGTTAGACATTCATTCTTGTGGTGTCCTTCTGTCCTACATGTAGTACACCAAACGACTTCTCGTTTGTCCTTACTCTTATTCCGGTTTCATTGGAACGTTAAGTTCTTCAAATCCTCCTTTATTTCTTCGATGTATGGATCTGTCTGTTGATATTGGTTTTCTTCTAGTTGTAGAGCTTCCTGCAAGGCCTCTGCCCATGTTTGAAACTTATGTTGTCGTAGTGGATATTTTAAGTGTGGGAGCAGTGAATTGATGAACAAGTGCCTATGTTGCATATCGGTCATGAGATATTTCAAATTTCCCTCTAGTCGCTTGAATCTCTGGTCAATATCCCATATGGATTCTCCCGGTTTTTGTATAATTTCAATCATCTCATTCATGTATTGATCTTCTAAAATCGACTTCTGGAAATTATTTATCAACATTTTCTTGATATCTGCAATTGTTCTGGTTGTCCCTAGTGGATTGTTTGTAGATAAACTCATATACCAATCTAGTGCGTGATCCCTTAATGTAATCGATAACTACGCCAGTTTAGTATTTTCATCTGTGATCTATTTTTCTTCCCAAATCTTCTCACAGATTAAAAAATGTTTTTCTGGATCCTTCGATGCTTCTCTTTTAAATTCTGGTAACCTGATGGTAGGATCATGTCGTGCCATTCTAAATGATGAACTACTACCTCCGCACAGTGTAGATATGTGACTAGTGCTTCCTGAACTGGCTCCTCTAGTTGTTGTTCCTTGTGTATATGTACTTCCTGCTGTCTGACTTCTTCTAAACTTCGGTTGTATAAACGATGATGTTCTCATTGGTGTATTATTCGCACATGGGTTTATGGGTTCCACACTGACATTAATATGGATAGGATTGTTTCCTTCTCTTCACGTTATTGGACCTCTCATCTTCCTCTCATATGTTGTGCACAGGATTTCCTCAATCTTCTCCACAGCCCGAAGATCCTCTACCTCTTCCTAGTCACTCGCCAAACCTTCCCTCGCGGCTATGACTCTCTTCTTGGTATTCACCTTGTATTGGTAGGGTACTCCACTACGTGTATTTCTAGATGTCTCCATGATCTGTTTGATTTGGTCATCATCCATCAAGATTGGGTCCAAGGGTTCCTCCTTCTTTTCCTTATCCTTACCTCCTTCCATTTCTCCTTTTTCTATCAGTGCTTCCCTCCTTCCCCCATGCATGCAGGGAAATTTAGCTGTCTGACTCCATTGTCATTACACCTTTGTTATATAGCAATATCTTAATATAAGTATACAATGATCTAATGTACCTTCCTCGAGGTCCGTGTAGAAACTCTTTCTCCACTGCACTATATCTATTGAAAAATCTGTTATAAAGCCTGCCACAATACTTTTGAGCCAAAAATCTACTGCGCGAGTGAATTTGTTGTTCACCTGCTGTAAGTGCTCGATCTGTACTGGGGTCCAATCTAATTTTCGGATCCGGTTCGTTGTGTGGGTATCCTTCATCCTTAGTATCCACTACTGCAATAAGTGTGGAAAATCATAGAAAAAGACTTCATGCAAATCAATAAAGGTGTATTTCTCAAGATATTTGCGGGGTGTTACTCTAGGGTTTCTGTTATCTTTATGTGCAAACTCTAGCTCTTTTGTCCTTAGCCATATTTTGATCTTTTCTTTTGTGGGATTCCACGGTCTTAACATCCCCTTCTAGTGGCTCATTTCTTTCTTTTCTGCTTTCATATTTTCTTGCTCTGCCTCCCATAGATGTTACATATATTTGCACAGATCTTCAACGCATATCATCTACTCAATCCTCTACTGTTCCTACCAATGACAACATAACCATTTGTTGGTTTACTATGTTATCCTATCTGAGTTCGTATTGACCCAGGGTTCATGTCTATTCGGGTTTCCAACAAAGCCTCTAAAGCTATCAACCCTCCTGGTAAACCAGAAGGAAACACAACACACAGAGTGCACTGCGCAGTCTCACCCAAGATATTCTTAATGGTTGGATGCAATACTCATGTGTTTGCTGTAATGATCCCAAGCCATTACGCAAAGATCATCACTGTTTTGGTGTCTTTTTAAAACTTTTTCTGAGTGAGGTATTTCGTCAAACACTTTGCTGATCTACCTTTTAGATGTGTTTATATGTGTGTATGCAGCAAATAACAGAAAGAGATAACCATGGAACATACCTCNAAGATAGACAAGCCAAAACATCTCAATTCTTCTTTATTCATAAAATAGAGAAACCTGCTACAATGAAGATGTCGATCTGGAATGATCAACAGATGGCCAAGAAGATAGACAATAGATAAGAGGTGCTACAAAATGCTCCCGCTAATACAAAAGATGCCTCCAAAGGCTGAATGAGAAAGGAAGATCAATACAAGTAGATCTGAATGCCAAACTCTCCAGCTGAAGAATGCCACGCTCCAATAGAAGATTGAAACCCTCAATAACTCAGCCCTGCTACCAAAAGTGCCCAATCACCCTAATAAGTATGCCAACTGATAGATCGGGTGATGGTAAGAACAAGCTAGGTGACTGAATCTCCAAGATCCCTCTCAATCTCTATAGATCTGCAATCCCCCACTGAATGGTGCTCCCCACTGGACAACTGAAACCCTAGATAATTCGGCCCTGCTGCCAAAAGTGTCCAATCACCCTAATAACTATGGAAACTGATAGATCGGGTGATGGTAAGAACAACCCAGGTGACCGAATATCCAATATCCCTCTCAATCTCTGTAGATCTGAAATCCCCCACTGAATGGTGTGCCCCACTGGATGACTGAAACCCTAGATAATTCGGCCCTGCTGAAGGAGGCCTCCAAATTCTCTAAAACTCTCCATAAATATAGATCGGGACACTTCAAGTCACTAGGTAAAGTCTCAGGGTCAGATCTGAAGTGTAACCCCTCCAAACGGACTAGATTTGGATCTCAAAAACACCCTCCTTCTCTTCAATTCGCCCCACTTCTCAAGAAATAATCTAAGCCATAAAACTGTCTCAG
>JASDQU011402727.1:0-28736 GCA_032191745.1 Picea mariana | reverse complement strand
TTGGTGCTTCCTTCTAGTGGGTGCTAGAGAAATCAGAGTTGGAGTTCTCAAACAAGTTGCAGCTTGTAAAACAGAGGTAGCAGCCTCACATTGAGTTGGCGCTCAATTGTAAATGATGTACAGAAATGAAAAAGACTTCCTATCATTTCGAAGAAGAAGAGGTTTTCTCCCTTTATGGGTTTCCTCGTGAAAATCTATCTCTGTTTATATTTTATGTGTGACTAATGGTCTTTACTTTTACTATCATTATGCTGTATGTTGTTGATGATCACTTGAAGAAAGATTTGTAATTTTAAAAGGTATAAAATTGTTTAAGCTCATAAATAACTGATTCACCCCCCCTCTCAGTTGTTTTACTATTTCCAACAATTTCTTACTTTCTTAATTATACAATCAACCAGACACCAAAATGGGATACATTATAAATCATTAAGAAAACATATCTATCCCTGCAACATTCATAGGATATCCAATTTTAATTCACAGTACCACTTAAATACACAAGATATATGATTACTTATCTATTACAGGTGGTAGCTAACTAACTGACTGTGGGTGTTCATCCTTCCACCCAACCATAGGCTCAGAGGCAATCATTCTTAGCACTCTGGATACCCCCGTGTCAAGCCATGATATCACTAGTGAACTCTTGCAGTTCTCAAGGGCTCTTTCTTTGTTTCATCTTCTGCTCAGGTTCTATTCTCTGTAAACTTTTAGAGATTTCCTTCTCTGTTATGGCCTCGGCAAGGTTTATCAGATGCTCACTTAGCATCAAGCTCGTGGCCTTTTATCCATTATCCACTGGAGATCTCTGCACATTCTCCTTATCCATTTGTATATCTTTCTTCCAGGATGGTTCTCGACCCATCATGTTCCTTCTGTCAGAAGGGAACTCTGGTCAGCTTGGCCTGTCATACCTAGTGGTACTTCAGGCTGACATTATGTATTTTTGGCCATACTTCCATTCATGGGAGTGGTTGATAATTCAACCAATGGTCCTTTCTTCATTAACTGATTTCTCTCCTTGGGATCTGAAGGAGGTTTATTATCCTCATCAAGGGAATCTGGGTTTATTTGATATAATGACCCTCCCTTATAGTTTTCACATTCTTTCCTCTAGTGATATCATATCTAGTACTTTCAAGGATTCACCCCCACAGTTAGTTATTGGCAACTCAAACAATAATACATTTACATTGTCCACATGCCTTAACATGGTAAATCCTATTTTATGATTAATTACAAGATGGGGGAAACAAGGGTGTTACAGATGGAAATAAAAATAGTTTCCTTAGCTCTAATCACCAATCAAACATTAACAAAATGATTTGTTTACATCAATAGAGGAAAGAATTATAAAAATATTGAATCAGATAACTTATCAACAGATTCAGAAACCCTTACTCATTACAACATCCATTCATGAGATAAAGCCGAAAGAAATTCCTCCTTATGATCCAATCACACACGCTTTTGATGGAAAACATAAACTTGTCTCTGGTCCTAAACAAGACTTCTCAATTAAGGTAGCTCCAAAATAGTTCTTTACAAATCCAAAAATGAGGATCTTTGCCGAAACCATCGACCTTTTATAACATGTTGATTCTCTTATTTTTAACAAATTATTAACTAAAA
The DNA here is from genome assembly GCA_032191745.1 of Picea mariana. Lineage (NCBI taxonomy): Eukaryota > Viridiplantae > Streptophyta > Pinopsida > Pinales > Pinaceae > Picea > Picea mariana. Next base: position 27,101 of record JASDQU011402727.1, on the reverse strand, counting down.
ATAACCAAAAGTGCAAGCTAAGTAAAATAAAACATCGCCACATGGTACTTGCATCTCTCAGTCTTCTAAAACTCATCAAATGGTTTCACTTGAGTGGGTGAATCTTCTCTTACTCTGACCATTTGATGAAGAGTTACTCGCATGTGTTGGCATACATGAATCTATGTTGATCCATCGGGGCCGAAAGGATCTCCTTTGTCGCCACTACCCATACCCGATACTTGACTACTTTAGCACTTAACTGTTGTAACATTGTCCGAGCCTTGATCGGGTGCTCCATGAACTGCTATACTTTACCTAGCGCCATGTTCACCACCTTTTCTATCTCCGCAGTCCACGATGAGTCTTGTTCGGCATGTAGTTTGACTATGTCATGCAAGTCAACAAAGTCCTCATGTGTGTCGATATCTGGGAGGCCGATGTCTCTCATCACCCAATTGATATTGGTCCATATAATTTCACAATCGCCCCATTTCTCTTGGATCTCCTGATGAGGTTCTTGGGCCATCTTCACCTAGTATTTGGATGACTTCCTTATGTGGTTGATGTTGTTGTCCCTTAGTACCTGAATGTCGTGCTCTTCGACGTCTCGGCCCTTTTGAACCATGTTGATGTAATCGATCCTTTCCACCACTTGGTGTGATTTCTCATACCATATTTCCATGTCCTTTCACATTTCTAGCGCCATAAGGGTGTCTTCCTAGAAATTGACTATCCCTGCAGTGAAGAGGTGCCGCTCATTTGTGATTTTACTATAAACATCCTGGAATTCGCTTCTCAAGAACACTGTGGCCTGTGTGGAGTCCTAATAATATTTCTCCAAATGGTGCAGACTCTCCATCTCCTTCATTGCAACAACCAACTCCTATTCATATCTCTTCTCTCTATCAAGGGTGGCATCTGTGATTTCCATCCCTGCATCGATAAGCTCAGACGTCTTGGCATGCTCCGTGCTAATCAATTTCTCCTATGTGGTGATGAGGATGGAGCTGTCCATAGTAAGAATCCTCTTCTTGGTGGTTCTCTTCATGATGGATTTCCTCTTTCGATTGCATGCAATGGCTTGTATATTGACGACCTCATTCACGGGTTCGGGGATTTGCTACTCTCCCCAAGTAAGTGTGTTTCTCAGGCTCCCGACGGTGTATACTTGTTCAAGAATGGGTTCTTGAACCTATTGTTTACATTCTGAAAGTTTGGACTTTGGTTGTTTCTCATTGGGAGGTAAATTACTAGCCAAAATTGATTAGTCGGGGGAAGGCTCGGTACTTACTTGATAATCGTCTATTGATATGTCGATTTCTTGCTGTGGAATTCCTCCTTCTTGTTCACCCGATCCTAGCTCATCCTTCGGGATGTCCACTTGGGTACCTGGTGTATCGAGTAGCTAAGATCCTAAGACACTTTCAACCTCTTGGTCTCTCTAAGGAAGGCTTTGAATTGGAGCATTGAGATCCGGGGAAGATACTTTCTTGGGTTCCTTTTCCTCTGTAATTGGTACTGGGGTCACCAAGGAAACCTATGAAGTCTCTTCATCATCATAGATAGTTATTAAGTCATGTAAGGGGTTTGGTGCACTTGCTCTCCTTGATGTTCTCACTATATCTGGATGAGCCGAAACATCCCTTGGTGATCCGACCTATGGCGTAGAAATTTTAGGGTTATCTAACCCGGTGATCTCTTCAATTTGTATCGACTTAGGGTCACTTGAACCTCCTTGGATTTCGATTGGGTTGTCAGCAGGAACCCTTGTCATATCTAAAAGGTCCAGATCATTCTACATTTGATCAATTACTCTTTGTGCTTCTTCCATTAAGCACAGACCCCTTGTCTGTGCCTCCGTTGTCAAGAACAATCCCCTTCCCTGCACCCATGTTTCCTCTGTCACTCTGATTTCTTCCCTGGATCTAAGGTCCTCTTGAGCCAATTGTTCTATATTTTCCACCTATTCATCCATGCTCATGGCCTTAAACCTAGTCATTTTTGGGTTAGCCATCCTCTGCACCAACTCGTCCCAATCTTGGGCATTCTCTGTGAAGACTTCATCCTCAAATTTATAGTGAGCATATGAACAAAAGGATGAAACTTGTGACACATGTTGAAGCACCAAGCCTTTAGAATCATTCTTTCAGAATCATCTTGTAGGAAACATAAATTCAAGTTGGCTCAACCCTTATTGTTTGCCTTGAGTAGTGTCCTTTACCAGGTAGAACCTCACATGGAAACCATAGGGTATTAAGGATCACTTCTTGTCTTTGACCAATGTGGCGTTATAGCCCTACAAGATGGTCTGATAGCAAATTTCTCCTACGACGAGTCGGTATGGGACATGAGATGGTAGGATATGTGGTGATCCGGTGGCCCCGAACAACCTGATGTAGGTGACACGCTCATCCAAGTACCAATGGCCTACCTTGGATATTATTTTCTTGGATGCCACCGATAGTCTTGGGAATTCCTTATTAAAACGAATAAAATAAATTTGGGCGATGAATTCACCACAGAAGAGGGAGTAAGATTTCTTGTACCTGTTTTCCCATATCATGCTGAAGTAGACATGGACCAGGAGATCTGAAACATGCCAGCTCAGGTTCATGCCAACGAAGACCTTCCTAGCACAAATGACATCGAGCAGGTAAGAGGCCATGCAAAAAGTTGGTGCTTCTCCTTCCTTCAGCGTATGATCCTGCTGCACACAGGTTCTTAGTTGTTTGTAGATTATTTCTCCCTAGTTGAAGCTGCACCCGACGATTGCAACTGTGTATGCCAAAGAAATCCATTCTTCCAAAAACTTGGAGCAATATTTTTCTTCGTATAGCCAGCAGATGAGAGGCATCAAATAAATGTATGGATCCCTTAGGTTGATTGTCCCTTACCATCCATTGCTTCGATTGGTAAATTTCTTGTCTTCCCTCCACCATGAGGCCATCAACCAGTTGGTTTCATGGAGTTCATAAAACTTCACCATGAAGTCTGTGTTTAGCCACTCCTTTGGGTCCCTGAGCTTGTAGTATTTTTGGACCTCTGTCGGGAGGAAAAATATGATGTACCCACCATTCTCATCGTTAATCAAACATTTATGCCCACTCATATGGTCGATGAGACACTTGAGGACCTCTATGCAGGGGAAAATAGGGGTTCTTCTCATCACCATGCGTAAATATGACCGTTGGATGTTGGGGAGCACCTGGTCATCGAGCACCCTTACGTCCAGGTCATTATGTGGGATATACTCTGGGTATTCTTCCCTGATAATCCTATTGAAGATATCCCCCCACTGTGGGAGGGCTACCTTAGATTCAATTATTACCTCTGTATCACCAAAGGCTGGAGGTTGGATGAAAAATTTCTTTGTTGTCGTCTTGACGATAGGCTTTGACCTAGGGACGTACTACAATTGCCTCACGGTCCCTGGAGAAGAGCCTTTGCCTGTCTCTGGTTATTTTAGATTTGGTGCTCTTAGCGAGCTTCTGGTGGTTGGATTTCTCGACGAAATTGTTCCTACAACTTAAGAAGAGTTTTAGAGACTGTGTAAAAACTGTAAAAACACATATAAATTATAGCCAACGAATTGATAGACTTGGATACTTACCTCTAAAGCTTGTTAAAACCTAGTTTTTTGATAATCACGGGATCAATATAGCCTTCAAGTTGCTCGTTTTTTTACTTCAGACACTCTATAATTATCTTACACACATAATAAATTTGTTCACAACGGTTCAAGAGATTTTAAACAAAAAATATCTTACCGTGTTGCATCATCCATTCAATTCGGGTTATGAGTGAATTTTTAATAAATTTTCCGTCGAATATTTGAAACTTAAACTCATCATGGGTTGACGGCGGAGGCGCAGGTGGTGATGTGATCTATTGGATATTTCACAAATGCTATTTTGGTTGTCCCACGAGGTAGAAAATGATGCAGGATTGGGTATTAATTAGCTCGTTAAATGCCCAAAATCTGATCGTATCTAATGCTGAAAACGTCCCGTTGTGTCGCTCTTTCAATGGGCGGATCATGTGTCAATATTATGTTATGAACATTTTTGTTGATATCCTCCTGCAAATATCTGACACTGATTGACCTTACCATACAGTCCTAACGCGACAAAGCTAAATCAGAGGTGCGAATACGACCTATGGAACCAAGAATGACTCGAGATATGACTAGACGTATGACCCTCTTACCTGGTAAGAAACATGGCATTGAAGACCAATGACTTAATTTTCTCGTATTAGTTGGAGTCAGGAATTTCCTTAAGCTATTCATTCTAAAACCAAATCCTAGCTTGTCGATGTTGAAAAGTATCAAGGATTGACGATCGGTGATAAACCTACCCAAGTGCTCTCGGATTGTCTCCCTCGAAAAATTCCCGAGGCTGAAAATGCATCGGGGATCAACGATTGGGGATAACTTTATCACAGTCAAAATGTTTGTTATGATCCTTCTAGGGTTTCCATGATCCCGATAAATAAATTGCGTTGGACATCGACTATCGATGATTTCTTTTCGTCCTTCATTAACGTCTATCATCCTTGTATTTTACCGATGTTGAAGGGGATCGACTATCTCTGGAACCTTTATGTGAAAAAATTAATGAAAACCAAAACTACCTTCTACCAATGTCGATTAAGATCGGTGCTCGATAAATGTTGTTTTCTGAGTGGTTCCTTTACTTACTTGAATTATTTCTGACATCGAACCTGAGCGCGTTGGGTGCAGTGTTTGGCTGTTGATTCTTAATTTAGGTGTTAATGTATTTTATTCATGGGGTCTCACAAGTTCAAACAAATCTGAATAGGTGATGATATTCATGAAAGTAAACAAAGACAAAACATTTCCCAAAATGAAATCAAGTCAGACAGTGCAAAAGACCAGGTGGTACCCAAAAAGTGAAAAATTTGATAAGGCTTTTTAGGGTGTGTTGAGTGCTCAACAAATGATGACTTACTAGGAAAAATACGAATTTTTATTCCTACTTTAGGCTGAGCTGATGCAAAATATGGTTAAGAACTTAACTGGTTTTATCAGAGCCTCTTTATCCTTACGTTTGAAATCCCTGGTTGGTGCATCTGAGCCTTCCTGTGGGGTTTCACCCTTTATTCCACCTTCATTTCTTGTAACCATGACTCATGCCCTCTTTGAAAAGAGTCGAGTAAAGAATTCACTGGCACTAGGCCTTTTAGTTATCATCATTCACTTGCTACGGTGTTGCTCCGCTTCCAACGAGTGTCCATAGTTCTGACAAAGTCACCCAGACATCACAGAGCTTGCTCCGCTACCAGGGAGTGTCCATAGCCCCAATAGAGTTATCGGCATACCCTCTCCTACTTTGCACTCATTTGATATAATTGATTTTATTTTGGCAGAAATCTCTGAGCGAGTGGGAGAGGAGGACATCTGTTATTTGCAAAATGAGATGGTTAAGGTGAATTTTTGCTAGCTCTGTCTGGAGGTACATGTAGTCCTTTCCATATTTCCATCTTTCCCTTCAGGTTTTACCAGACCACCAGGCAGACACTTCATCACTTTGCCAAGGTTGGTTATTTGCATAGGTTAGATACATAACTCCTTCAAAATACTGCAATTCTCCCAACACTTGTGTTATATGTAAGCGTGAGTCAGGAACAGATTTTGTCATATCGCATGAACTAAGGTCAACCAATGCCTTGCTAAACAAAAAATTCAAAAGCACAGAAAGTAATAAAAAGAAAAAATGAAGAACTCTGCAATCAGCCTACCTAAAAACAAAACATCATGGAAATACACCCACTTTTTTTTTAATGTAAATATTGTTTTAGGGCTTGGCCATTCACCAGGAGGATGTTAGGTTCCCCCCTCATATTTTTCAATTGATACGTGCCTACCCCAATTTTTTCGCCTACCTGAAAAGGTCCGAGCCATAGATTCTAAAACTTCAAATATTTCCCCTTCAGTTCATTTGCTCTGTCCCATTTCAGGACTAAGTCTCCTACTTCAAAATTCTTCTCTTTGGCCTTATGCTTACCAAACCACCTTTTAACTATCTGTTGATGAGCTATGAAATTTGAATTTTCTTTGTCCCTTTCTTCTTCCAACATGAGGAGGGTATCAATTCTTTGTTGTATAACTAATGAGGGTTATCCTCTAGAATCCTGCACAAGCTGAAGAGATGGATGATATAGCTTGTTCGGGAGAATGGATTCCTATCCGTATACCATAAATTATGGGGAATTACCTATAGCTTCCTTGTGTGTTACTCCATCATCCCATAAGGCATTATGAAGTGACCTATGTCAATTCCTCTGGTTGTTTGCAATTGTTTTCTTTAATATCCTCACTAGGTTCTTATTGGTTGATTCTGCCACTTTGTTCCTCTGTGGATAGTAGTTTGCAGAGAATCTGATTATGATTCCTTTGTCTAAATCAAACTCTGTTAATAGGGTGGAAGAAAAGTAAGTGGCATTATAAAAACAAGGACAGAAGGAATACCGAACCTCATAATCAACTGTTGTTCTATGAATTGGATCACCACCTTTTCGTTTACATGAGTCAGAGGGATGGCATCTTCCCATTTCGTGAAATAGTATGTGGAAGTTAGTATGTATCTATGTTGTTTTTAATAACTCGATGTAATTTATAATATGATATCTAACTCCCATTGCTTGAATGGCCTGGAGATGACTATAGGTTGGAGTGGGAAAACTTCTCTCTTTCCCTCCTCGCGCTTATTTGACAAGTTTTACAGTTTCTAGCATATGTGTGAGCATCCCTGAATAGAGTAGGCTAATAATAGCCAACTCTCAATATTTTGTGAGCGGTGGTGTTTCTTGTGAAATGTCCACTTGCAGGACCATCATGGTTCTCCTTTAGAACATTTTCTGCATCTTCCCATTCGATACATCTTAAAAGAATCCCATCATAATTAACATAGAAGAGCACCGAATTTATGAGATGATATTGTGCTAATTTTAACTTGGGATATCTCCTTTCCCTAGGGTTTAGGTTTTCTGGGAAAGTGCCATGATGCAACAGATAAGTTAGTTTTTCATACCAAGACTCCTACCCCAAGGAGACGTATGAAGCTTCACCACACCATAATTCCAATTCATTCTCCCACCCGGGGTCTTCATTTACTTGGTCCTGGGCTTCAATTGCCAATTTACATAATCCTTGTCCCTTAACCAGTTTAGAAGATTTTATATCTAGATCAAATTCTTGGACTACTTCCATCCAGTTTCCTCTTCTTTCCCCCATCTACTATTGACTGAATAGGGATCAAACTGTTGGGTGAGGAACGGTGACTTTGGTATGGTTCTTTAAGATGTAAGATCTAAAGTGTTTCACTACCTTTTATACTGCATAATCCTACTTTTCTATAGCAGGGTAATCCTACTTTTCCCCCTGGAGATTAGTGCTCATAAATGATACTGGGGCCTCATTGTTGTCATCATCCTTCTGATTCAATACTGCAGCTAATGATTGGTTGGAGGAAAAATTATAGAGGAAGAAATCTTGGCTAAAGTCGGGACTTTGAAACACTGGAGCTTAAGATATTGCAACCTTAATCTTATTGAAAGAAATTTTTCATTAATCATCCCACTTAAATTCAACATCTTTCCAGATCATTTTTTGCAAGGGTTTGATAGTTTCAGCGAAATAGGGGGTGAAATTCCTCACAAAATTGATTTTCCCAAAGAAGGATTGCATAGCCTTTTGTTGTGGGGTAATGGAAGATGAGCTATAGCTTTAATTCATTCTGGGTCTATGCGAATATCTGCTTGAGATATAATATGACCTAGCAATTTACCTTCCTCGACACCAAAAATAGTTTTCTTAGGGTTTAAGGATATATCGTATTTCCTACACCTTTCAAAAATCTGGGTTAAGTGTTGGATGCGATCTTCTCTGTTCTTTGAATACACAGTCACATCATCCAAATATACTACTACACATTTGTTGATTAGTCCCTGAAACGCTACGTCCATGTCCCTTTGGAAGATTTCCCCTGCATTGATTAACCCAAAGGGCATGTGTTTATACGCGAACGTTACCCACTTGGTTCGAAAGGTAGTTTTCAAACAGTCTTCCTCTGAAACTATAACTTGGTTGTAACCTAAAAAACCATCCAGCAGGGAGAAACTCTCAGAACTATACATGGTCTGCAAGAGTTGCTCCATCGGTGGTACTAGGTAGTTGTTCTTTTCTGAAGCTTTGTTGAAGTTTCTGAAATCTACACATAGGAGGATCTCCCCAGACTTTTTCCTCACAAGAACCAAATTTGCTACCCATGTAGAGTGTCTAACTTGGAAGATAATATTAGCATGTAGTAATTTCTTTAACTCCTAACACATGAGAGGTTCTAGGGATGGGTGGTACTTCCAGAGCTTTTGTTGGAAGGGTTTCACTCTGGGATACAAGTATCATAAGTTTTCAGATCTCAGTAGAACCATGCAAAGACATCTTGATATTTTCTGAAAAGTTTGTGATAGGCCTTTCTTTCCTCTTTAGATACTATCTTTCCAAGATTTATGTTCTTGGGGTTTTCCATGGTTCCTAGATTTATAGTCTCGTACATGGGACATGAACTCCCCGTCTTTGTGTTCATTGACCCTTTGAATATTTCCCTTAATTCAAAAAGGTTTTCTAAATTGGCTACCCTTTCGGTATCGTATGAGACCTAGGCCTGTCAGTCGATTGATCTGTTTTAGGTTTTTGTACATGGGGGACGGGTTCTACTGATTTCTCCTGAAATATTTCATCGTCAATTGAAAGATATTTAAAATTATCCTGATTGGTTAAAAAGTTTATGATATTTTCATCTCCTTCAAAGACCTTCCAATTGGAAATATTGTTGGGCACCGACGGTTTGTAGAGTAGCTCCATAGTAAACTAGGGGCCTCATAGTCTTCTAGAGGGGATATCATTGAAGCAACAATGGCCAAAGATTCAACAAAAATGTTCTTTGTTCTAGGGATCATTGTAATGTTAAAGGCCTCAAAATGTTCTATTAGTCTGCGCACTTCCTGTTGATAATTCCTCGGGTGGGGGGAGTTGCATTGTATAGTGTTACTTACTTGTTGAACGATGATTTTAGAATATCTGGACACCTTTATCTCTTTAATGTTTAAGTTGATGGATTTCTTTATCCCTTTTACTAGAGCTTCATACTCGGTGGTGTTGATAGTGCACTCAAATTCTAGTCTGCAGGACATGAAATTTCGTTTACCTTTGGGATCAATGAGGATACACCCCGCTCCTGAACCTTCTTGTGACTTAGACCCATCAAAGTAAAAGGTCCAGACTTGTGAGAGAAAACCATCAGTTTCTTATTGCCTATTGGTTTCCTCCTTTCTTCCTATATGCTCCGTGGTTTTCAACAGAGGTTCTTGACAGAAGACGATTTCTTCTACCGCCGTTGGCAAATTTTCTTGAAAAGTCATTTCAGATTTTTTAGTAAGAGGGACATCAAATGAGAGAGAGAAGAAATTCCCGAATTCAGAGTCACAAGAATAATTGTCTAATATAGATAAATTTGTCGAGAAGGGTTTGTTGAGGGTTTCTAGGTCAACGATGGTATGTTTAAGATATCTTTCCCTGTCAATCCTGATCATATTCGGGTGTCCCTTTAATGGAAACCAAAGGTGAACCCAGCATGTACTAAAGTATCTGTTTAACTTCTCAGACCAATATCGACTAATTATCAATCCATAATATTCTGGGATATCTACTGCAATGATGTCAATTACTTGAACAAATTTCGGGTGAGTCGCCATCCTGATCATGACATCTTTGAGCTCTCCCATAAATTTCACCTGGGTTCTATCTAGTTGTATCACATGTTTATCACTTTTAAGAGGGATTGCATTTAGTTTCTTGCATATATACAATGGAATAACATTAGAGGATGTCCCTGAGTCAACCAAACAATTGTTGAGGTTTCTGTTGAAGACTTCAAATGTCAAGAGGAACAGTGGTACAAAAGGATTTCCCTTCTTATCTTCAGAGCAAGCGTTCACAGTTGGTTTATTTCTTAGATATGAGAGGGATATATTTTCTTCTTGGTCAATGCTTGTTGTAGGATTTTCTACTGACCTTAGTGCTTGTAACAGGAAGTCCTTTTGCTGAGGGATTCTACACATATCCATAACCGATATATTTTCCTTCAATTTTTTCAAATCTTCTACTATGTTGTAGTCTACCTTGGGATATTCTTGGGTATGTATGTTTATAGCATTTCTTCGGGAGACAAAATTTTATTTAGGGTGATTGGACATTGTCTTTCCTCCTGATGTTTGGGCAGTAGTAAGGTCGTTTGAGATAGGTTGACCCCTACTTCATTTTTTCCCAAACAAGACCTTTGTGGGTGGTTATTGAACCTCAAATAGGTCATCGAAAGGCATTGGTAGGTCAGGGTCCCATATCAACATGGATGTTTCTTCTGGTAGATCAACTTATTCCTGATCAACAATATTCATAGCTGAGCTACTTGATTGTTCGGTAAGGGAAAACTCATATAGAAACTGTTTGGCCATCAAATTCATGACATTCACCCATTGTGGGAAGTCTCTTTCAGAGTGTTTCTCTCGGTGATAGGTACAGAAAGAGTTGTATGCTACATTTTCCAGGTCGATGTTTAATTTGGTTGGGGGAGGTACAATTGCTTTAAATGGTGGATTTATTAAAAAAAATGTTTTATAGGGCCTCTGTCCTTGGTTTCCTTCCCCTGCACTTATTTTCATGTCTATGATTTCGTTTGACAACTTCTTAACCATGCATTGTAGGTCTTCTATGTCTCCACTTCCCTTTTTGGGACCTTGTTTTGTTTGTTTCCCTGGGGGTCTGGTCAACAGGAGTCCTCTTCTGGGAGGTGGTTGACCTTCCTTATTAACTAATGAGACATGGTCTTGTTTACATCCCTTAATTTAGAATTCTATTGTCTTGGCTTCTTCAAAATTCTCAACTAAGTTTGTTTTGGAAGCCCTCTTCACAAACATGGAAATGGAAGCTGGGAGAGCATTAGCATATACTTCAATTTGCAACTCCTAAGTGGGTTTATCTTCAAGTTGAAATTTGTTTACGATAGTGGTGAATCGTTGATTGAAGTATTTAACCTTCTCCTTTGAACTCATGGTGGAGGCAAACAACTCTGCCATCAAAGCTCCTATAGTGGTTTCTTCTACAAATTTATATAGAAAATCCTTTTGAAACTTCATCCAACTAGTTATGGACCCTACAGGTAGGTTGAAATACCACGTGGAGGCCAAATTATCAAAATTATAGGGGAAAATCATGCATACTACATCTTCATGTTAGAGATTTATCAGTCTAATAGCTAGTATGAATTTTTTTATATGGTCTTCAGGAAATCCTGAGGTTTCAGGGTCAAATTTAGGGAGTAGCTTTTCTGGATGTCGAGGAAGGTTATGTACTCGTTCAGGGATTTCCAGAGCATATCTAGACAACCACAGTTGATTATTATGAGGTGGGTTTCCCCTTTATTCATTATGATCATTGTTATCTTCCATGTCGTTTGATTCTGAAACTGAGCGTTCTAATTTAAACCCTTCCTCGTCGGAAAAATTGTCGGGCTCGGAACAGTTACTAGCTGGTGTTTCGGGTATTATATTAAGAGGATGTTCAATTTCAGTGAAGGATAAATCTACCATGTCTTCTACTGTGTGAACACAAACCTGGTCGGGGGTGTCGACCACTGGTCTGCTTACTTGTTTTCCACCAGGAAGTAATGGAGCTAATGCTAGTGCTATGATTTTTCGGGCGTAATCTCTTGTGATTCTTCTGAACTGGTTCAACTCCCCATGGGGAAGAGCGTAAGGTATCTCAGGGAACAAACTTTCTTCCTCTTGTTGGGGTGAGTTACGCGTTTCAAGAGTACTCAGTGTGTCTGGGCTATCTTGAGGATGGCTAGCCATGCATGTGGGTTGTTTTGAATCTACAAGCTGTATGAAATATTATGTCAAAAATATTGTCAGCCATTCATTCTTCAGGGCCTCCTTCTAGCGCCAATTCTGTTGAGGGGTCCTAAATCCGTTTAACTCAATAGTAGGAATCAAACCCGCCACTAAGGCCCAATTAGACTCTAAAAAATTTAATGGTGGAATGGTTTTCCACATTTTTTGATTCGACAAATTAATCGATGGGATTTACATAGTGATTGACAAGATGTCTTCTTGTGAAATCTCCTCCTTCAGTTTGAACGTTCTCTTTTTTGTATTTTGTCTTATAGGTGGGACCGATACAAGATAAATGTTGGTATAAAACAACTGGGTAACAAAGGGGAAATGCTTAACTACTGAAGAAGGGTGAGCTTGGGATAACCCTCGTGCTTAAGCATGCAGACAATGATTCTTACACCTATGACAAGACTAGTACTAATACATCAACTTGCCGGCATTTCAATTATTGACTGAGATACAATTTACCAGAAGATAACATACATGCAATAAAATGATGGCAAGAAAAATAGTTTCTTTAGCTCTAATCACCAATCACACATTAACACAACGATTTGTTTACATCATTAGAGGAAAGAATTATAAAAACATTGAATCAGATAACTCATCAACAAATTCAGAAACCCTTACTCATTATCGAATCCATTCATGAGATAAAGTCAGAAGTAATTCCTCCTTATGAACCAACCACACACGCTTTTGATGAAAACACGAAACTTGTCTCTAGTCCTAAACATGACTTCTCAATTAGGGTAGCTCAAAAATAGTTCTTTACAAATCCAAAAATAAGGGTCTTTGCCAAAACCATCGACCTTTTCTAATAGGTTGATTCTCTTATTTATAACAAATTATTAACTAAAAATAACCAAAAGTGCAAGCTAAATAAAACAAAACATCGCCACATGGTGATTTCATCTCTCAGTCTTTTAAAAGTCATCAAATGGCTTCACTTGAGTGGGTGACTCTTCTCATACTCCGACCATTTGACAAAGAGTCCCTCACATGTGTTGGCATACAAGAATCTATGTTGATCCATTGGGGCTGAAAGGATCTCCTTTATCTCCACTGCCCGTGCCCGATACTTGACTACTTTAGCACTTAACTATTGTAACATTGTTTGATCCTTGATCAGGTGCTCCATGAACTGTTGTACTTGAACTGGCACCATGTTCACAACCTTTGTTATCTCTGCAATCCACGATGAGTCTTTCTCGACATGTAGTTTGAGTATGTCATGGAAGTTGAAAAAGTCCTCGGGTGTGCCAAATTTTGGGAGGCCGATGTCTCTCATCGCCTGATTGATCTTGGTCTAGATCCTTTCACAATCAAACTATTTCTCTTGGATCTCCTGATGAGGTTCTTGGGCCATTTTCACCCAGTATTCGGCTGAATTCCTTATGCAGTCAATGCTACTGTCCCTTAGTACTTGAATGTCGTGCTCTTCGATGTCTCAACCCTGTTGAACCGCACTAATGTAATCAATCCTTTCCATCACTTGGTGTGCTTTCTCATACCATATTTCCATGTTCTTGCACATTTCCAGTTCCATAAGGGTGTCTTCTTGGAACTTGACTATCCCTGCAGTGAAGAGGTGGCGCTCATTTTTGAATATATTGTAGGAATACTAGAATTTGTTTCTCAAGAACACTGTGGCCTGCGTGGAGTCTTGATAATATTTCACTAAAAGGTGCAGATGATCCAACTCCTTCACCATAGTGGCCAAATTCTCTTCATATTTCTTCTCTCTATCCAGAGTGGCATCTTTGATTTCCATCCCTGCGCCGATAAGCTCGGACATCTTGGCCCGCTCTGTGCTAATCAATTTCTCCACTGTGGTGATGAGGATGGATTTGTCTAGAGTAAGCCTCCTCTTCTTGGTGGTTATATTCATGATGGATTTCCTCTTTCGGTCATGGGAGATGGCTTGTATATCAGTGACCTCATCTACAAGTTCGGGGATTTACTAATATCCCCAAGTAAGCATGTTTCCTAGGATCCTGACGATGTATACTTATTCAAGGCTAGGTTATTGAACCTCTTCTATATGTCCTGAAAGTTCGGCCTCTGTTTGTTTCTCATCGGGAGGTAAATTACTGGCCAAAATTGATGAATCGAGGGTAGGCTCGGTACTTACTTGATAATCGTCTGTCGCTGTTTATTGTTTTCCCGATCCTAGCTCATCCTTCAGGATGTTCACTTGGGTCCTTGGTGTATCGAGTAGCTCAACACCTAAGAAAATGTCGACCTCCTAGTTTCTCTATGGAAGGATTTGACTTGGAGCATCGAGAGTTGGGGAAGATACTTTCTCGCATTCCTTTTCCTCTGTAATCGGTACCGGGGTCACCAGGGAAACCTCTGAACTNTAGGTAAAGTCTCATCATCATAAATAGTTATTAAGTCATGTAAGGGGTTTGGTGCACTCTCTCTCCATGATGTTCTCATTATCTTGGGCTAAGCCTAAACGTCCCCTGGTGATCTGACCTGTGGCATTGAAATTTCAGGGTTATCTAACATGATGATTTCTTCAATTTGTATCGGCTTAGGGTCACTTAGACCTCCCCTATTTTTGATTGGGTTGTCAGTAGGAACCCTTGTCATCTCTACAAGGTCCGGATAATTCTGTAGTTGATCAATTACTTTTTGTTATTCTGCCATTAAGCGCATACCCCTTGTCTGTGCCTCCAGTGTCAAGAAAAATCCCCTTCCCTGCACCTTTGTTGCCTCTTCCACTCTGATTTCTTCCCTATCTCTAAGGGCCTCTTGATTCATCTATTCTATTGCTTCCACCTTTTCATCCACACTCATGGCCTTGAACCTGGTCAAGTTTGGGTTAGCCATCCTCTGCACCACCTCGTCCCAATACTAGGCATTCTCTCTGAAGACTTTGTACTCAAATTTATCGTGAGCATATGGCTAGCAGGATGTTACTTGCGACACATGTTTAAGGACCAGGCCTTTAGGATCAAGCTTATGGAATTGACCTGTAGGAAAGATAAATTCAAGTTGGCTTAGCCCTTCTTGTTTGGCTTGAGCAATATCCTTTACCAGGTATAACCCCTCATGGAAACCATAGGTTATGAAGGCCTGTTTCTTGTCTTTGACCAATGTGTCGTTATAACCCTACAATATGGTTTGATAACAAAATTTTTCTATGAAGAGCCGGTCTAGGAGATGAGTTGGTAGCAGATGTGGTTCTCCAGTGGCCCTGAACACCCTGATGTAGGTGGCATGATCATCCAAGTACCAATGGCCTACCCTGGATATCATTTTCTTGGCTTTTGCTGATAGCCTTGAGCATTCCTTCTTAAAAAGAATAAAATAAATTTGGGTGATGAATTCATCGCAGATGAGGGAGTAAGATTTATTGTACCTGTTTTCCCATAGCACGTTGAAGTAGACGTGGTAATATTTATTGTACCTGTTTTCCCATAACACGTTGAAGTAGACGTGGACCGGGAGCTCTGCAACATGCCAACTTAGGTTTATTCCGGTGAAGACGTTCCTAGTGCACATGGCATCGAGAAGGTACGAGGCCATGTAAAATGTTGGTGCTTCTCCTTCCTTTGGTGTCTGATCCTGCCGCACATAGGTGCTTAACTGTTTGGATATTATTTCTCCCCAATTGAAGTTGCACCCGACAATTGCAACTGTGTATGCCAAAGACATCCATGCTTCCAAAAACTTGGAGAAATCTTTTTCTTCGTATAGCCAACAGATGAGAGCCATAAAATAGATATATGGCTCCCTTAGGTTGATTGTCCTGTACCATCCATTGATTCTATTGGTGAATTTATTGTCTTCCCTCCACCATGAGGCCATCAACCGATTGTTGTCATGGAGTTCATAGAACTTCACCATGAAGTCCGTGTTTAGCCACTCCTACGAGTCGCTGAGATTATAGTATTTTTGGAATTTTGTCGGGAGGAAAACTTCGATGCACCCAACATTCTCATCATTAATCAAACATTTATTCCCATTTGTATGGTCTATGAGCCACTTGAGGACCTCTATTTAGGGGAAAATGGGGGTTCTTCTAGCTACCATGTGTAAATATGACCGTTGGATGTTGGGGAACACCTGGTCATCGAGCGCCCTTATGTCCAGGTCATTGTGTTGGTGTTGGGGAAGGGGCAGTCCTAGGGTTCAATGCTTCAACAACGCCCCAACAAACCCTAACTAGTGACCCTTTCAAAAACACTTGCGAAGAAGATGAAGTCTCACTCGAGGTAGAGGAAGGGGGGGTTGCAGGACTCAAGTGTCTGCAACCTAGCTCGGACACAGATCTATGATTACAATACTTAACAGAGAACTTAGCAGTTAACATTCATTTTTATTTATCCCTTATCCACTTCGCAGGAGAAAACCCTAATTACAGAACAACACATTATTCAACAAGATCTAACACCTCCAAGCACTTAGCATATAGAAATTGATTCGATCTAACATTCATTCACATTACTAAGCACTAATATACTATATCATATGCATCTAACATATATTTCCATACTAAACATAACTCAAATAACAACCATAATGCACAAAGAAACCATAACACAGGATAAACTTGGTTCACCCCCAACGTGGGGCTAAATCCACCAACTCTTCGTCTTCTTTATTATCTTTTGTCCATATCCTTACATGCACAGAGCATCAAAACCCACTCCGCATAGGATAGGATATCTGCGCACACCTCACCATATCCTCCTTCCCCGAGTTAGGTCACAACAAAAAGCCTCTTTCCATTCACTTGCACTTAGCTCTCCAAGTTCTCATGCACACAGTATGCACAAAGATAACTCAATCACATAGATACAACTACTTACATCACTTGCACTTAGCACAATATATCACTTAGAACCACACCTCTTCTCCCTACTTACATCACCTAGATTTCTATTTATACATTAAAAAAGGGGCCAAGGCATGGGTAAACCCATGGGCCGACATCCCATACCCGTTACATAAACCCTAAACCCAAAAATCCCTAAAAAGGGGGTGAGATCCTGTGATCTTCTCTTTTCCTTGCGCTCCACCTTCGACCAACCTGTCGAAGTCCTAAAAATGGTCAAACATGACCAAGGTTCTCCAAAACTTGGTCAAGGGCCAACAGATTCCCAACACTCACCTGTTACTCATCCCGAGTCACTCTGATCTGGGTAACTCTACCTCGAAGGCCTCGAGCTTGGCTCGAGCTTCCCCGACCTGTTGCTTCACTAGAGCCTCCTTCTCAATGAACTCTTGAATAACCTTCTTAGTCACAAGTCCTTCTAAGCGTTGTTCTATTGTGGTAACCACTTGTTCCAGTTCTGCACCTTGTCCTTCAATTTCCTCAAAAGGTGTGCAAGCTTCATATTGCACTGGCTAAGGCTTCTGAGTTACTTCCTTGACCTTCCTCTAGATGGCATGGACCTGCTGCTGAACCATGCACTATTCTTGGAACCTTTTCATAATCTCGACCACTGATAATGGCTTAAATTGTGCTTGCACTATTGTTGCTTGTTGCTTGATTCCTGGAGCTTTGACTCCAGTGTCTTTAGTTCAGGGTCTTCTGCAAGGTGCTTGCAGGTCTATGCACTTCGATTGTTGAGCTGTTTGCATTCTAAGGCCAATGCCTTGATTCTATGGACTGTGCTTTGGGTAGTTTCTTCTCTCTAGTCTCGCACTTCCTGTGGAGTGCTTGGTACTTCTTGTAACTCGACTTATGCTACTCTTTTTTGGAGCTGCTGAATGGCTTCAACAACTTTCCCCACCTGACTCTCCATTGGGCGTTCTTCCGTCTGTTCTAAGCCCGTCATAGAGAGAAGTGCTCTAGTGACTGCTTCTTTAACTCCAATATTCTCTGCGAAAAACTGTTCTTTCTCCTTTTGGATTGATGCTCTATCCTCTGCAAACTTCACCTGGAGGTCATCTTTTTCTTGCTGCACAACCCGATTTTGCTCTATGGATTCCTATTTTGCTTGCTTCAATGCCTCCGTGGCTTGTTATTTTTCTTCCTGGACATGATGAAGGTGAGCTTCCATCACATCTGCTATACTGTGTAGCTGGGCAGGTTCATCTCCCACCTTTATTCCTTCTGATGGTGGAGGCACAGTAGACACTACACAGCTAGAATGGAGGGCTTGTTGAACCCCTTTCAACTCTGCTACAATCTTGTCATACATGGTCTCTTGTTTTTCTTCATTGCGTTGTAAGATATCCTTCGAGGTGTCTGACACAAAAACAATGATAGGTCAATGTCATCCACTATTAACACAATCTGAAATGGTAATTTATTGGCTTTTGAATTCTTCCCCAATGTTGGTTTCATGGGGGAAACCTTTCTTTTATTGGATGTCTCAACTTCATCAAGGGATCCCTAGGCAGTGTTACTTTTCCCTGCTCTGGTTTGTATTCTTTCATGTCATTCTCTTCCTTGTCTACTTCATCACCTCCTCCCCCTCCAGGTGAATCTGAAGCAATCTCTTTTGATACTCTGTTCAGCTCCTGTACCTCTTCCTTAGTTTTCCTTCTGCTACTACTGGGTGCATCATATTCTTCATGAGTGACCACAGGAATGCCGATGAGGTTGTGGTTGAACAATTCTGCCTGGTCGACTAGTATAAGGAACTCTACAAGACATTCCTTAGTTATTTCTTCAATTTCCTCCTCAACGAGCTTATAGTAGGATTGAATCTCTTCTTTATGTTCATCTCCGCGTGCAGTGATATAAATAAAATGTCTATCTGTGTGAAACTTTACAAATGGCCTGAACCTGTGCAGGGTGTTCTATGTCATACGAGGAAAAGACTCAATAGCCCTCTTCAACTATAGGTAATAGGTGTGGAACAACACATTTGAATGCCATTGTTTATCCATGTCACTCGAGTACCAGAGCGTAGTGAACTTCGCAGCGAGGGGTTTGAACAACTCAATCTCAAGGAAGGTCACTCCTTTTGGCATCTCCCACGTAATGAAGGCGATGAGGATCAAAAACCAACTGAAATGGAACTCATATCCCTAATCTTGAGCTTCCTGACAATATTTCTCTAACTGGTTGATGAGGTAGCTCGCCCTGTTCATTTGTAGTCCTTCAATGCATTTTCCCGCGAGGTCAACAACAAACCCCGTGACCTGTGTGGGTTTGTTCTTCCTTACTAGATTACCAACGATCAACTGGAAGGCTAGGAGCACTACGTCATTCTAGATGGAAGCTACCCTATAGCCTCGCTTCCCCTTCTCCACATTTCCATAGGTTTCTTTGATTCTCTGTGCCAGGGCGCAATCTGTAGCCTTCCCTGGATAAAAGTCTTGTGGGTTTGGTCCTTGCATGCTTAATCCGGTGATCCGATGGATCAGCACTGGATTTATGGTGATGCATCTTTCCAGGAACAAATAACCGCCATGGAATCAAAACAATAGGAGTTTAATGCATACGTTAACCTCCTTATGCCTTCCAAAATGGGGTATCTTCATTATGTTCAGGATGGTGGACCTCACGATGTCCATGGTCCATGGTTGGGGGATGATCTTAGACTTCATCCCCTTTGTCTTAGTCAAATATTTTTTTTCTATGAGCATTCCATGGTTCTTGTGATCTCTCAAGTTGAAGTCACTGATCTTCAACATCATAATCTATCCCAACTGCAGTCCAACTGCGTGTATCCCCTTCGGGGGGTACGTAGTGATCAAGGTGTAGTCGAAGTCCCTCGGGACATTGTCATGACTAACTGCGCCAGCCAGAGGCGGGATATAGTCGGGAAGCATATATGGGATAAGCTTCGCATTCACTAAGTCATCACGATGCTTGCTACATTTCTCATCAATGGGTCAGCTAGACCTATGCTACGCAGTCGGTGGGGAAGCTTCCAATCCTTGCATCGATGAAGATTGTATGCCTGCGGACATAACCTTTTTAGCCATGAGGTCTATTCAGACCTCTTCGATGGATTTTTCTACTGCTTTCAAGTCGTTTGACATACACGCTCGAGGTATGATATCTTTGGTCAGTCAGCAAACAATCAATGTAATAGAACGGATGGAGAACTCTCAATAAGAACTGTATGAAAGCAACTAGTTCTATGTGGGCTCGGATAATCACAATTGGCAAAATTTGTTCGATGCAACACTCGACGAGATAAATAGACAATGTCTTAATGGAATATTCCAATGGGAAGGAACACCTCAATCAATGCAATTCCATTTGTTATGACACGGTCCCAATGGTCCAATGGGGAACGTTTCGACAATAACGACATTTCTAGCCGTCCTGTAGCATCATTCTAACAATCGGGATGCCTCTAATGGTAATATTTCTTCATCATGGAGAAGTGCCAATCTACATTGTTCTGATATCCCGATGAAGTTCCAGTTCTGCAAATATTCCATTTGCGAGGTCCTCTCTAGAACTTCCTGCAATTTCTCTAACTTTGTTTTCTTCTTGCTGAGCTTTCTGGCTTTCTTTCTCGTAATCTGAGTTACTGGGTTCCTCTTTCCATTATTGTTCTTATCCTCTCTTAGCATAGTAAACTCACACTGCTGAGGGTCTTTCATAGGGTTTGAGGGTAATACTTCTTCTCTTTCTGGGGTAGGTGCTCTACTCTCCTGTATGGATAAGGGTTTCAAGTATTCCCGTGTTCTTTCAACTTCGACAACCAGGTCTCTAGTACTTAGTAGCTTCGACTTGTCCTCATATTCTTGTAGTAAGTTCGCTATCCTCCTAGCCATGAAAACTCTTAGTTATTTCTTTTTCTATTCTAAAGCTTCCTCTTCTTGTTTCCTTCGTATCTGATCTTTCTCAACCCAATTTTTTCCTATAAAAATAGCAAATGGGGTGTTGTTCTCAACAAACTTAATGATCTCAAATTATTCTTCTGTTGAAGTTCCATGAGCACTCATAAATATATGGGTAAGTCTTCCACATAGGGTTTTCATCTTCCCTTTAAACAATCCTATTCCTCCCAATGAAGGAACCATAACAGGTTTTCCCAAAATTTCCCAAGTTCTTTTTGTCATGATATTCACCTGTGTTTCCTCATCTAGAATACACTCTATGTGAAAGTCTCCTATTCTTTTTTCTATGCACTCTTTCTCTTTTAAGGCCTCTGATAAGTTGATGTCTCTGTGATCATTCAAGGTTTCTTTCATCTTCAATAATACAATATTTGATTCTTTTTGGTTCTTGAGCATATTCTTAGTCTCTTGACCTTCCTCATGGTCTTCTTGTCTCATTTTAATCTTTTCAAATTTGGAAATCATTCTAGGGAAATCCAACACTTCATCTCCAGAGCCTTACAACAAAGGAAAATAGGACCTTGACCAGGGCATTCCATAGCAAGATGTCCTGGTGTTCTACAATTATAACAAAGAGTCAATCCTCTCTTTCTCTTGAGTGATCCCCAACCTTTCCTGTACTGCGCACTGGGATCACAGTGGTGGATCTTCAAAAAATTCTTTCTAGGATCCTGCATCCATTTGTTATTCCAAACATTCTTTCTATGCATAGGAATAACATATCTTTCACTAGCTCTATCATATCTATTCATATCAAATATTCTTTCTCCTAGTTGTGCCCTAGTTTTCAGATTAGGACAAAATCTATCAAACATACCTAGATCCATTCTTTCGAAACAAAATTTTTCACTTATCTTACCTTTATTAGAGCACAAAGCTTTAAGATCTTACCTCTTTTCTTCAGATATGATTTCTTGTCTTAGCACAGAGCTTCGTAAGTCAAATAGAATACTATGCAATAAAGAAATAGATATACGCACATAGCTTTCTCTTTTCTTCAGTTCCCAACAATCATAATTTCAGTCCCAGCAACAAAACCATTTTTTGGGGCAGGGGCAGACCCAGGGTTCAACGCTTCAACAGTGCACCAACAAACCCTAACTACCAGCCCTTTCGAAAACACCTATGAAGCAGATGAAGTCTCACCCAAGGTAGAGGAAGGGGGGGGTTGTAGGACTCAAGTGTCTGCAACCTAGTTGGGACACATATATGTGATTACAATACTTAACAAAGCACTTAGCAGTTAACATTCATTAGTATTTATCCCTTATCCACTTTGCAGGAGAAAACCCTAATTACATAACAACGCATTATTCAACAAGATATAACACCTCCAAGCACTTAGTATATAGAAATAGATCCGATCTAACATTCATTCATATTACTAAGAACTAATCTAATATATCAGATGCATCTAACATATATTTATATACTAAGCATAAATCAAATAACAACCATAATGCACAAAGAAACCATAACACAGGATATACGTGGTTCACCCCCAGCGTGGGGCTATGTCCACCAAATCTTCATCTTCTTTATTATCTTCTGTCAATCTCCTTACATGCACAGAGCATCAAAACCCACTCCGCATAAGACAGGAGATCTGCGCACACCTCGCCAGATCCTCCTTCCCTGAGTCAGGTCACAACACAAAGCCTCTTTATAGTCACTTGCACTTAGCTCTACAAGTTCTCATGTAGACAATATTCACAAAGCTAACTCAATCTCATAGATCCAACTACTTACATCACCTGCACTCAACAAAATATAGCACTTAGCACCACACCTCTTCTTGCTAATTACATCGCCTAACTTTCTATTTATGCATTACAAAGGAGGCCAAGGCATGGGTAAACCCATGGGCTAACATCCCATACCTGTTACATAAACCCTAAACCCAAAAATCCCTAAAAAGGGGGAGAGATCCCGTGATCTCCACTTCGCCTTGCGCTCCACCTTCGACCAACCTATCGAAGTCCAAAAAATGGTCAAACATGACCAAGGTTCTCCAAAAGTTTGTGAAGGGCCAACAGTGGGATATACTCCAGGTATTCTTCCCTGCTAATCCCGTTAAAGAGATCCCCCCATTGTGGGAGCACTACCTTGGATCCAGTGCTTGCTTATGTATCGCCGAAGGCCAGAGTTTGGATGAAATTTTTATTTGTTTTCATATTGATGATAGGATCCAACCTAGAGACATACTCCAATTGCTTCACAGTCCTTGGAGGAGAGCCTTCACCTGTATCTAGTTCTTTTAGCATTGGTTCTCTCGACGAGAGTCTAGTGGTTGGATTTCTTGGCGGAATTTTTCCTCCAACTTAAGCAGATTTTTAGAGATTGTGTAAAAACTGGACAAACACATATAAATTAAAGCCATTGAATTGGTAGACTCGGATACATACATCTGAAGATTTATTAAAACCTGATTTTTTTATAATCACGGGGTCAATATAGCCTTCAAGTTGCAATTTTTTTCTCCTTTGGACTCTCTGGAATTCTCTTACACGCAGAATGAATTTTCTCACAATGGTTCAAGAGATCTTAAACAAACAATATCTTAATATGTCACATCAGGCATTCAATTCGGGTTATGAGTGAATTTTCAATAAATCTTCAGCCAAATATTTAGAACTTAAATTCATCATGGGTTGATGGTGGAGGCATGGGTGGTGATGTGTTCTATCGATGATTTCAAAAATGTTGTTTTGATTGGCACACAAGGTAGAAACTAATGCGGGATCAAGTATTAATTAGCTCCTTAAATGCCCAAAATTCGATCATATCTAATGTTGAAAATGTCCCATCGTTTCACTCTTTCAATGGGTGGATCGAGGGTCGAGATTATGTTATGAACATTTTCATTGATATTCTTCTGCAAAGCTCCGATGTCAATTGATCTTACCGTACAAAGATGACATGACAAAGCTGACTCAGAGGTGTGAATAGAACCTATGGAACCAAGAATGACTCGGGATATGACTAGACCGTACGACCCTCTTACCTGGTAAAGACATGTGGCATTGAAGACGAGTGACTTAGTTTGATCGTATTAGTCAGATTCAAGACTTTCCTTAAGCTATTCGTTCTAAAACCAAATCTTAGCTTTCCGATGCCAAAAAGTGTCAAGGATTGGTGATCGACGATAATCCTACCTAGGCGTTCTCGGATCGGCTCCCTCGAAAAATTATCGGTGCCGAAAACGCATCGGGGATCGACGATCGGGGATAAATTTATCGTGGTCAAAATGTTTGTTATGATCCTTATGGGTTTTCCCCGATCCCAATAAAGTGCATCGGGCATTGGATATCGACAATTTATTTTTGCCCTTCAGTAACATTTGTCCTCCTCATATTTTACCGATGCTGAAGGGGATCGACTATCTCTCGAACCTTTCTGTGAAAAACTTAATGCAAACCAAAAATGCCTTCTACCAATGCCGATTAATATCGGTTCTTGGCGACTATTGTTTTCCGAGTTGTTCCTTTACTTACTTGAATTCTTTCCGATGTCGAACCTGAGCGTGTTGGGTGCAGTGTTTGGCTGTCGATTCTTAATTTAGGTATTAAGGTATTTTAGTCATGGTGTTTCACATGTTCAAACAAACCTGAATAGGTGATGAGAGCCATGAAATTAAACACAAACAAAATATTTCCCAAAATGAAATTGAGCCAGACAGTGCAGAAGACCAGGTGGTACCCAAAAAGTGAAAAATTTGATAAGGCTTTTTAGGGCATGTTGAGTGCTCAACACCTGGGTAGACCATGGTTGGAAACAATTGACATATACATTAGTTTTCAATTAGGAGACACGAGAATTAAAAATGGAGATGAAATAAAACACACTATACTTTAGCCCCAAGCTAAATTAGTGAATGAATTAGAGAAAGTTAAATGGTTAGAACAAATATACACCAATAATGAAATAATTCAGCAAATTTTAACCAATGCACAAGCTTTAAATCTTAAGGAAAATATAGAATAAAATCAATTCAATGATTTTATTTCTCATCTTGATTTTTCTCCGTATTTATGGGGAAGGAAGTAAATTTTGAACCATC
Organism: Picea mariana; assembly: GCA_032191745.1. Lineage (NCBI taxonomy): Eukaryota > Viridiplantae > Streptophyta > Pinopsida > Pinales > Pinaceae > Picea > Picea mariana. The sequence goes on along the minus strand of JASDQU011402727.1, from coordinate 2,317 downwards.
TACGTCATCATCTCCACAAGATTCATCATTGCAATTTGAACATTTTTCTGTTGATTATCTTGTTGGGAATAATTTTCAGAAGAGTTTCATAACAAATATCTTAACATATTTATTTCAAACTATGTTTCATGTAAACTTTGTAACAAATTCCTGTAATAAAATTCTCAAATTTTTTTTCTAGGAAAATCTTAAACATTAATTCTGATCTTGATGAGTTACACCATAAACAATTAATTTATGTTTTGTAGAAATGTTCAAAAACTTTTTCTTGGGAATACACTAACATGCAGGGTATCCATTCACATACCTACACCCATCACACACACACACACACACACATATATATATATATATATAATAAAATTTCAAACCAGTCCGATAACCACAAAGATGAATGAACCCAACCTTAAAAGACATCATAAAAGGGGAGCTTAAAAAATTACTAGACCTAGGTTTTATCTACCCCATATCAAACAACGAATGGGTTTCACCCTTGGTAATAGTTCCAAAGAAAAATAGAAAATGGAAGGTATGTGTAGATTATCCAGAATTCAATAAAGAAAGATTAAAAGACCACTTCCCTCTACCTTTCATAGACCAAGTCCTCGACACATTCCATGGAAATAAACAATTTTATTTCCTCGATGCTTTCAATGGCTATAAACAAATAAGAATAACACTTGAAGACCAAGACAAAACAACATTTACTTGTCTTTAGGTAAATTATGCCAACAAAGTATTACCCTTTGGACTTTGTAATTCACTCGCCACATTCCAAAGGGAAGTCTTGTCTATTTTTGTTGATTTAATAGATGATTGTGTAGAGGTGTACATGGAAGATTTTTCAGTTTATGGAGATACTTTTGTAGAAGCCTCAGATAACCTGGAAAATGTTTTAAATAAGTGTCAAGAAACAAACCTTTCCTTAAGAAATGAAAAATGTATGATGTATACAGAAGGTATTGTTCTTGGTTATCATGTTTCAGCTGCGAGTATTAAGGTAGATCTAGCAAAGATTGTAGTGATTGTCAATTTACCCACTCCATCCACTCAAAAGGATGTGAGATATGTTGGATTACTGAGAGGGGGGGGGGTGAATCAGTAATAGCGTAATTATAGTCATTTTTCTTCAAATTTTATTTCAATGTAGACTTATTATCCAATAATGAGAAGTAAGAAACAAACAATCAGACACATACACAGTACACCAGTGTTTTATGTGGAAACCCAAATCGGGAGAAAACAACATAATTCTTTTTCTTATATGCCTTGAAGAATTACATTCATTAGAAGCACCAACTTCCTTTGTTTTCCAGCTACAACTGGAAGGAGACTCCAACCCCCTAGTTTCTTAGGCTACAACTTGAGGGAAGCTCCAACTCCCCAATTCTCTGGCTACAACTAGAAGGAGGATACAACCCCCTATGTTCTTTGGCTACAACCAGAAGGTGGATACAACAACCTGTCCTTGCCCCATCCTACCACCCTGAAGTAGAAGTAGAATGATGGAACCACTGTCACACTATCACTGTGAGATATACCATTGTAAACCTGTACCAATAAATCTAAACCATGCATCAAACTATACCTCAACCTGTAATCAACTTGTACCATAAACAAGTGCATCAACCATGCACCAACCTGTACCAAACAACCTCTAATCAACCTGTACCATAAAAAAGTGAATCCAACCATGTACCAAGTATGTACCAATCAATGTTAACTACTCATCAACTATGACTCATCAATATGTACCAACATCATCAACTATACACCTCATGCATGTGCCAACTCATCAACTACTTGTCTCAACCATGTACTCAACATGTACCTCAACCAAAATCCCTCATCAATTTCATCATACAAATCTTATTTGTAGCTCTATAATAGACTTGGTGTATATGATGACATTCCTGCAAACCTTCCTTAACTTTAACAACAAGAGACTATCATTTTCATCAAACTTTTCTTTAGTCTCACATGCCTAGTTTTGGATTAGTCAACAACCCTAACTCGAAGTAATCATAAATTTGAACCTATAATGTATAAACATATGAAACTAATATACAATGTTCTTCAGTGTATTTTATGCAATTCCTACAGGTGTAACTAGTTGGAACCTCTCAGAAAAGGATTTTTAGCAAAAATGGCATACCTTGTTGAATTCTGGCTTATTCTAGAGAGCGACCTTGTAGAGTGTTGATCCGGATTTTATGAGCAGAACGAAATGAATACAGATTATTAATAGGTGCTTAACACGAAAATAACAGAGATACAGTAAAACTGGTTTTCTATTAAATAACGAAATAAGCTAAAA
>JASDQU011402726.1:13770-33342 GCA_032191745.1 Picea mariana | reverse complement strand
AAGACAACAAATCTGTCAATATAAGGGCATCTTTTAAACAGACTCTTTCAGCAACAATCTTAGAGAAAGTAAAAACGTTTTCAAAGGCACCTCTAAAATTTTTCTGGCCAAGTTATAAGAAGAAATCAATGGAACCACCAAAGGAAAGATGTGGGTGGTGTGCTTCATGAAAATTCACTGCAAATTGTTGTAGAGCCTGCTTGTTGAATTTGGTTGCATGTAAACTCATGGCAGGTGCTGCAAATGTACCTGGTGATCTTCCTCCAACAAAGAATGGAGAGGTCCATCTTCCTACTATTGCAGTGTATATACTATACATTGAAGATTGCTTATGTAGTTTAGTGTTTGGCCCATGGGAGAATCTAGACTACAGAAAACATTGGCACAAGTGTCTTGAGCAAGCTTCAATAGAAAAAGAAATCGGGGCATCTTTTCGGCTCATTGCATTAGCAACAGGTTGGACTAAACATGCAGATGATGTTTCCCCTCAACTTTCTACAAATCATATAGGCACAAGCTTTGTTGTCATAGCTGAAAAGCGGGGAGGTAATGTAAAGCAACCTCTAAAAAACAGTGCTCCCACAATGATTACTGCTCCAGAGGATGCCAGAGATTTTAATTTATTTTTTTATTGGTGCAAAGGTGGAAGGCTCTCTACTTAAGTACTTCAATGCATCTTACCATGTGTGATAGCAAAGCGAACTGGATGCCAAGGTGGATTTAGGAGAATACCTGAAATTTTTATGCAGAAGGCTGTGATATCCCTAGAAGAAGTAGACAATATACTTGGTGTGCAGCTGTTGAAAGGGATAAAAGTGTTTCACAGTTTTCAGTTCAGGTTAGGTATCTTGATGCTTATATTAAATGGAAGGATCTTGTATATCAAGAAGACCATTTTCATGATGGTAAGGCTATGAACAAAGAGGGAATTTCTTTCAAGAATGTTTCCTTCTATGGGAAAAGATATGAAGGTGGTGAGGCTCAGTATTTATTAGACTTTGGGAATCATAAAGACATTCCAATCTGTGTTGTCAAACACAGTGGAAGATTTGAAGAGATTGAAGGCAATGGAAACAAATACTGGTTGGGAGAGGTTCATGTTCCCCTGTATTCATTGAAATCCTTTGAAGAAATACTTCTCTAGGATCGTCCAAATAAGAATCTAGAAGCTTGGCAAATCGACATCTAGATACTTGAATTCTGCGTTTGAGGTTTTGTTTGGCAGTGAAAAATGCAAATCTTGGGCAGTTATATTATCAAACACCTGGCAGCCTACGGACTTTTGACAGCTACATTTGAGATGTATCGACCTGAAAATTAAAAGAAAATATTTGAAACGATAGCGTTGTATCAAGTCAACACATATGCCATGTCCAAGCTACAGGTGATCAAATGTTTCAAGCGCCGAGATTGACGAATTTGATATTACATGTTTTCAGTTTTTGTGTCAAATAAGCAGAATTGTTATTGACCAAGAGATTGAAATGATGTTCATTGTAAGATGAAACAGTCACTCGTTAAGGAATGTTTGAAGAAGACGTCAAGAAAAATCAATTGTCGAGGATAGTTCGTTGCTATGTGAGGGAGATCCACCATGAAATCTTCCAGCTATATTGAAGGATCAATACCATTGTTCATTGGAATTAGGTGATCACAAGAGAAATTATTTAATCTTGTATATGAAAGGATCGATGCCACTTTGTTGTTGTTGCTCCAAGAACCTATTGATTTGATATTTTCAATATATATCATTTCCCAAGTAAACCCCAGATATTGGTTATCTGCGTTTCAAGGAATAGATCTTGATTATTTGTGTTTCAAGGAATAGAAGTTACTACGGTTATGGCGATCACTGCTACCTCTGCCAGAGGGAGGACACATGCTATAGTCAAGTCTGAGGAAACCACCAAATTTCTAGCAGCAGAGACGTTAAACAACAAAGACTTCCAGATTAGAAGGCTTGTTCTTAGAAACCCCTTTTCTATTAATGTTAAATCTTGTTGAGTGTTTTGTGGTTTTTCAGGAAGCAAAGTTTCTTGAGTCTGCATATGTACTTGGAAATTTGTATAGCAGTAGTTCGCTTATGAGAAAATATACAATCACCCAGATGCAAAAAATGGTCATGACCTTTTGATTGGCCTAAAATCCGTAAATGTATATTTAGTATCACTGAGGTAGCAGCTACAAGTTCCTAGAAGCGAAGATGATCTCCTGCAGGTGAGTATGGAAGATCGTGTTTTGATGGATGTGGTGGAGACAACAAATAACAACTCTTGGGTAAATGTTGTTGTATTCGATTCATGTCAGACTTCACCTTGTTCAGGTGGCACAGAAGAAAGCACCATGTACCGATTTGGATCAATTGTCAAGAATACCCAAAAAATTCATTGGTGTTGTATGGATATTGGTTCACGAGGTGCAATGATGCTCTTTCAAGAAACCGAGTAGGGTGAAGTGTTGATTCAACACACCAGGGTTTGCTTTCTTTTCTTGGTGCATTATGTATAGAAGATATTTCAAAAGATTTCTAATAGATTTCTAAAGGCATCTCAAGACAAATGCTTTGTATCTAAAGCTGTTGGAAAATGAAAAGTCAAAGACCTCAAGCTGCCTGCAATGCTCTCATTTCAAGGTTGAAGTTATTCTGTAATTTTCAAAACCATGGTTACATATCTCACCATCTTGCCTATGTTCAACACTTTTCTTCTTTATGAAGAGATTGCCACAACAAATGCCATGTTGATGTGCAAAAAACATTTCCAGGGGAGTTTGAAGCAGACATGTTACAGATAAAGAAGATTGTGAAAGATAACAACAAACTTTGGAAAATATCCAGATGATAAATTGTAAAGGCTGAACGACTTCATGCCCAATGCTAAAGGCGACTCGAACTACTAAGTTCTTGCAAACCTTGCAGGGAGGTCTCCATCCCAGCTAGAGCCAATGTTAGCGATAAAAAACGCACTGGTATTTTGTTTGAAAAATGATGCCTAATATTGCAGGGAACTTTTGACAACCTTCCCAAGCTCCAAATGAATATTTGAAAGTACCATTGGAAAGCTTAGGATTTCTAGATGTCGATCGACTATTCAAGCATGTAAAACAAACTCTCCACGACTGAGAAATTTGATTTTAAAAAAATATGGGTTTTCACCAGCTTATTGGTTTTGAAATCCACTAGTTAGTTGTTGAAAGCTTTCATTTTCACCAACTAAAGGGGCGGATTCAGGGAAAATTAGCTGGTGAAACCTATTACATGGCAGCAAGGTCGTATTTTTGTCCAGATTTGACTTTTTCTCAACCAAACCTTTCGAGGTTAGTTTCTAAAGATGCATAATAATTAAATACATCAGATTTAAGATTTTATTTTGATGTATTTAATGTTTAAGAAGGTGGAAAAGTGAAAATGGTGACCCAGTTCATGAGCAAAAAACCGTCTTTTTGCCAAAGGTGGCAAATTCGAATTTCCTATGAAGATTCATTAGCTTTGGAAGGTTTTCTACATCTATCAAAGAGTTTGGAGGATATCAAGGCTATCAAGATAGAGTTTGACTCCTTACATAAGATCTTTTCCTATTTTGTTTTGACTTTCCCATTTTATAGGATCTCATCCTACACTTGTTGTATCTATTTTGATTTGACTATTTTTAGCAAATCTGATCCATCTTTCAAGGATCTAGATTTCATCTTGTAAGGTTGTAAAGCCAAAGACATTTGGAGCACCAAAGGGTTCAATCCTGGATACATTTTGGCCCATGTACTTAGACTCTTATCTTGATATGAATCACAGTCTTCTTTTGCTACCAATGTTAGATTTGTTCATGTGTTGCATTACTCTGCACTTTGATTCAGTTTAGTTCAGCTTTTAAGAACAATTATATTCTTATTTATCTCATGAATTTGAATTAAAGGATCTCTTACTATCTTGTATGACCCTGCATGTTAATGTACTTGGTTATCGAGATTAGTGTTCTTCATACCCTATTCCAATTACTTTATCTGATTATTGATTTCTAAAAGCACTGTCTTATTCGAATGCATGATAAGTTGTTCTTCTCATTAGCCATTGAGTTATCCCATTGATCCAAGCATACCAAATTTACCATATTCTTGAGTTACCAGGCATCTTTGGCCTACAACCCCAAAGAGTTTCTTGGAGTGATAACACCTATGATGCCACAGTGTATTATCCACTCCTGTAGAAGCTAAAGAGATAGAAGAGTCAGTATTAACAGTACATAAATACAATGTACCTACCTTCTCTCATGTCGCTATCACCAATGATCCTTTGATGACCTTTCACATCTTATTTGTGAATATGGATATACAACCTTCACTTTCCAACTGCCCTGTTGAAATTAGATTTTTCCTTAAAGCTAGAAGATGTCTTACATCTTTCAACAACCATTGGTTTCCATTGTGTTGCTTTATTTTTACCTTTCCCATTCCAGCATATTTGCATGGTGCATCGTCACCCAAATGAACCTGTCCAAAATCACCTTGAACATAATCTAGAAAATGTTTACTATGGGATGTGGCATGAAATGAAGCCCCTGAATCTACTACCCAAGACTCGAAAATATTATCTATAGAAAGAATCAAAGCATATTGTAACACATCACCTGTTACATTTGCTTGTTGATTTCTCTCATGTTGTCCATCTGTTTGCTTCTTTGGAGATCTGCAATCTTTCTTCAGATGTCCTTTCTTCCCACAATTCCAGCACTCTATCTTTCCAAGTCTGGATTTGGATCTTCCCTTCCTAGAATTCCCATGGTTCCTGAAACCCTTTCCTCTATCCTTTTGTCTTTCCTTGTTCTCCATGTTCAACGCATTTCCTGATGTCTCACCTGTGCTTTTCCATCACATTTCCTCACTAAGGATAACACCAACAACATCATAAAATTTTAAAGTATTTGAACCAGAGACGGAGTTACTTACATCCATGACCAAGTCGTTCCATCTTTCTGGCAATGAGCACAAGATTAGAGGAACCCTGACCTCATCATCAAAGTCCACTTTTACAGAACATAGTTGATAAGTAACCGTATTAAAATCATTTAAATGATCTGCAATAGACCCACCTTTTGACATCCTCATATTAAATAATCTCTTCATTAGAAATACCTTATTAGACACCAAGGGTTTTTCATACAATTTGGCCAATGCATCCATCAAACCCTTCGTTGTCTTTTCTTTGGAAATATTGAAAGCCACCGACACTGCCAGGCTCAGTCGTATCATTCCTAGATCCTTTCTATCAAGAATATCCCATTCTTCATCCTTCATAGCCACCGACTTCTTTACTATTCCATCCAATGGTAGGAATAGATCCTTATGATATAAATAGTATTCCATCTGCATCTTCCATAACTGGTAGTTTTGGCCATTAAATTTCTCAACCCTAAACTTTACATCTTCTGACATTGCTCCCACTCGAACCAGGAACCCTCTTTTCCTGTGAGTTACCTTTCGATTTGATACCAGTTGTTAGAAAAGCAAGACCGTGGAGCAATAAAATAAAACAAATGTGGAAAAAAAACACAGAAGATACACAATACAATAGAGACATAGATTTACGTGGTTCACCCAATGTGGGCTACATCCACTAGAGAAATTTCCAGGTCCTTCCTTTATTATTATCCATCATATGAAGGGATACAACCTACAGAAAACCCATTGTAACTTTCGCTTCTTTCTCTCACAGTCTCCTATCTCAGAATACAATATTCGTCATCAACCATAGCCACAATACATTTCCGTCATAAAAGAGGGTTTCCTTCTAGGGAAAAAAACCCTAACATAATCTCTATCGTTAGATCTGCGACCTTATAATGAATGGTCCAGATTTACAATGAAATTACAATATACATTTACAAGGCAATTTTTCCTTCAGGGGCCCGCTTGCCCGCAGACCCCCCAGCCAGGGGGATAGCCCCCCCGGACCCCGCAGAGGGGGTACCCCCCCCTCTGCACTCCCTCGCGTGGAAGAGTGTACATATGTATGGGGTGTAAATACTTCATGGGGTATAAACACGGTTGAAATTAAAAAACCTCTAAATCAAGAAGATAATCAGGCTCCACAACCAACACTCTATATTAAGAGGGATATCTCATGGGAAAAGTTAGGTTGGCTTATGCATGAAGAATTCTGCTGAAGATTGTACTTGTGATAGCTTTGCTTTAGCTTTCCAAGTTAGGTTGTGAATACTCTTCATCAAAAGCATTGGAGCAAAGGTCTGTGTGTTGAGGCAAAGGCCCATTGGAAGGGACCTTGCAAAATCAAGGCATAGGTTGTATTATCCACTTTCATCAATATAATGCAGTAATACATTTCTTCCCTATAAAAGTGTCTCCATTTTTATTGCATAACTCCTTGATCTCATGCATAGGTTTCATTGGAGTATATAAATTGTTTCTCTTTCTTTGTTGGTTTGTACTTCTAAACAGGTTCAACATTCCATAAACCTAAGGATGGAGTAAGGACAACACTAGAAAGGATCAAACGAAGTTTAAACGGTATGTCATTTATCCCTCATTGAACTAGTTTACATTACAATGAAATCTAAGGAGAAGTTTGTATTATGTTATGTTTTGTTCTAATTTCTTGTTGAAGTTAGGGAGATTAGTTTGTGTCAACACTTACTGATTTGTCTAGTAACAAAATTGGAGACCATACCGGGGAATGTCCTTTTTTTGTCTTTGCTTCCTTTTTTCTTTTGGCTTGACTGCTTTTTTTTATTTTTTCATTCTCTGAGTCATTGGGTGATCCATGTTGGCTCTGAGGTATTGAAATTTCATTGAAAAATCCTATCCTCTTTTCATTTTTTTCTCAATTTTCAGTCATCCTCGCACTCTATAGTGAAAACTAGTGTGACATCGTCGCACTGTGTCTTTCTACTACCTGTGATGATGCCTGATCGTCGCACTGTTTCCTTCTGCTACATGCGACGATCAATGAAGAAAAAATTTGAGTGACAGCCAGTCTTTCTCTTTACCCAAATTTTTGATCATTTCTTGGAGTGAATGTTTTGGTTTTGTTGAATGATTATTCATAGCTTGGTTTGCTATTTCTAATTGATCTTGATCATTTATCAAGTTTTGAGAGTCTTTTTTCATAGGCTTCCAAGTTCTATCTTTCACTTATTGCTGCAAGGGTATAATCTTTGGATTTCATCCTTGAGTCCTTGTCAATTAGGTTGTTAATGACTTTTTCTAAGTTTTTGATTGTTGTTGATTAAAAAATGATTTTTGATTTCATTGAACAGATAAGTTTTCTTGCTTTTACACTTTTGGTTGCATTATGAGTTAAGTTTGGGAAATTGTGTTGTGAGTGCCTTCATTTGCTTGAACAAATTTTATATTTTTTCTTGATTCAGATCTTTGTTTTATTGAAAAGAAAAAGAATTGAAATTTGTTTTTCTATTTGTAGCGTTTAAAAGAAACTTGTTGCATTCTGGTTTTTGTTTAAAAGAGAAAATTGGAAAATTTGATATATTTGATTGTTTCACATCAAGATTGTTCAAAGTTTAAAGGAATTTTATTTTGCAACTTTTTTTATTCTGGAAAAAAGAAAATCTTCTCTCTTATGTAATTAGATTTCATCGAACAAAAATATTGTATCTCATCTCTCTTTGCATATTTTTGACTCAAGGTCAAGCACTTCATCATTTTCATCTCCGCTTCTTTTTTTAGTTAAACAACAGCCATTAAAATTAAGCGTAATTTTAAAATTTATCTAGTAACTTTTATTTTCTATAACTCTTGTACACCAACATTAGCTAGGGATAGTGCTCTGGAATAGGTTGTGAAGAATACTCTCCAAAGCATCAAAACAAATAATAGAATCTTGTGATAGGGAGAGTTAAATCCACTTGCTACATTTTGTCATGAGAATCCCTTCTAACACAAGGGTTAATCACGAGGTCACATTAAGGCCACCAGAGTTACTCACCCTACTTTGTTGGCCCTAGTGTAGTGAATGCACATATTATTGGGGTTCACTTGAGAAGAAAATCTAGTGTGGACCTTCTTGAGGAGATTACGGGCTTAGATACCCTTCCCTTGCACGTATATTGAATTGTCAACTACTTCCCCAGAAATCATTGTCGTAATTGGTAACCTTAGTAGCCTACATATTTAGGGTCTTTACACGATGTGACTGTGGAGGGGAAAGTCTTCATGGTACCTGGGATTGAAGTTGGATAAACTCACTCGGGCTCCTTGGAGGGTATACCCACGATTATGTGTGGGAGATTGCACCAAGGCATAAGTCTGTTAAGCAGGCCGTCAATGTAACTTTTACACCCGCTTTATCCTAGCCCCTTCTTGTCTTGATCTTGCAACGTTGGATTTCATCACCAACTAGTGATTTCGAAATAAGAAGGTTTGTTTGTATGCTTGATATCTAGATTTTATTAGTGAAGTGTTCTTTGTCTTATCTAGTTGGCCATATATCTTTTTTATTCTTTATTGGGTGTGGCCAACATTGGCCCTCACCATTCACATAGGATGCAAGGATTGCCTCCAGAAGAACCGGAAGAATACGCCCTCTTGCTTCCTAATTCACTAGAGGGTCCTTCTCTTGAAGGAGCAGTCAATAACGATGCATCCTATGAGATCGGGAGTTCTACTCCATTGGGTGAAACATCACTCCCTATAAATCTATTATTGAATGTTATTCAAGACCTTATTTTGCTCAGAATAAACTCTTCAAGAGACGTTGTTGTTGAAGACTATACTAGAATACCTTTGGGACCTTTTGTAGAGTATGATGTGGATTAACCACCATTCCATAGTGAAGAATTTAGAACCTCGGTTCAAAGTTCTAGAATTTTTAATCCCAATTCAGTCCCAGACCATTCTTTGTGGAGGACTACCTCAAGAGACAATCCAAACCAACCTACGTCACCATACGTACCTGTTACTTCTACTGCTTATACAGTAACTCTGAATCATTTTACTGGCAAGAAACGTAATATTGTTATGGTTTCAGGCCCATTGTTGGTTGGTACACATACAATTCTTCCTCTCTAGTTCACTAGCTCTACCACAGTCCCACAAGTTGCACCTTTTTTTATCGGAAGTTCAGTAACAATTCAAGCTCCTATTGGAACACCACCTTAGCCTAGATCAAATCCATCACTTCCACCTGGTTATAATGCTCTTAGTAGTTCCATTACTATTCCTACCTAGGGTCAATCTGGAGGACCTAGTCTTTTTGTTCCACCTAGGTATAATGTTGCTAGCATTTTTATTCCTACTCCTACTCAGGTTTTACTGGGAGGGCCTAGTATTCCTCCACCAATTGAAGGATCTAATCACCCTAGCCCAAGTAGCTCCAATTTTCTTGGTGGAACAAGTCATTCTGTTACTTCTAGTTTTCAACTTCCTGTTGGAGGTCAACCTCAAGTTGGGGGACACAACCCAGTTTACAGGAAACATACACCTAGATTCCAAACCCAACCTTAGAATTTTCCTTTCCAAGTAAATCAACAAATTCCTGGGGGGGAAACTCCTCAAACAAATTCTTTTGTACCCTTTTATCCCAAGAAGCCTTTTCCAGGCACTGTAAACCCTACGTGGGGTCAATCTTTCCAATCCAATGATCCTTTCCAAGGGAACATGCCAAATCAACAAACTAATGTTGGCTAATTGACTCAAAATCCTCCTCAACCGAATTTGACAGGACCCTCTAACTATTTTCAAACAACTTATGTTCCTACTGGTATACCTATGGGAATACCTCCCCAAAATTATCAGTTTCCTCAAGTTAACAAACAATTTCCATTTTTAGCTACTTTGGATTTACCGGATTTGTCTCGAATTTTGAATGATATTATCTTACATTCTCCTTTTTGGCTGGTTATACCTACTAAATTACCATCGGACATAGAAAATTTTGGCGTTCGGTTGGGAGAATATCCAAACAATCATGTCATGACTTTTCATCTTTGTTGTTCATCCAACTCCTTGATGGATGACTCCATACGACTAAGTCTCTTCCAACACACTCTTACAGGTTCGGCTACCAAATAGTATATCGAATTTCCAAGAGGTTTCTTCAATGATTTCAACACCTTAGCCATGGCTTTCTTGACACATTACCAACTGTCGATACGATATGAGACAGGAACGAAAATTTTAAGTTCATTTAAACAATCCTCTTCTACCCACATCTCATATCATATTCATGAGTGGAGGAGGAGACGGCGATTAATAAAATATCCTCTTCATGATCAATTATTGTCTAAGTGGTTCACAAAGTCACTCATCGGTCCTATAGCTCATGATGTTTCCATGGGAGGCGTCGTCACTAAATAATAGGCTATCATTTGTGCTCAATACTTTGATCTTGTTTATTCTCAAATGTGCACTTTATATAACTTGATCACGGATGCTCCTTGCCCATCTACAAATCCAACCCCAACGCTTCCAGTAGTATCTCATGTTGTTGATGGTGTGATTGGCACTATTCATGCTGAGACTCAGAAAAAACAAGTCAATCATTCCAATCCCAAACCTTCTACTACCAGTGTACAAAATGTTTCTCCTCCTGTTGCTTCTCCCGGTAAAACCTCTAAGGTGAATACGGTCCATTCTACGACTACCGATAAATCTCAAAATAATAAGAAAGGGAAGGGTAAGAATAAAGAGGATAAAACTAATAATCAACAACCAGATAAACCCAAAACACAACCTACTAATGATAAAGAAAATAAAAAACCTCATTATCCTTGCATTATCTGTGGCAAGGACCATTACACGAAATAATGTTTGAGACATGAAGAAGTTACTAAATTCCTCCAAGGAACTGGAACTCCCCCTACGCCTGTCATTTTCTCACAACCTTTCCCTTCTCAATAGGAGGCCCAACTAGTTATTCATGACCAACCTTCTCCCTCTACCATCTCTTATGTGCTTATGTGTACTGGTCACTCCAAGAAAAACGAAGTTGCAGTTGCTACTCAAACCAAAGATTATTCTCCTTCTAAAGAGAAAGTTGATGCTCAACCTCCTCCATAGGCTCTGCCTCCCAATGATCCTCTTCATATATAATGACCTAATCCTGATACAGTAATCCGTCCACCTCCTAAGGGTGTTGTTCATAATTCATCATTTAACCCACATGCACCTGCAACTCAAAACTATAGTATTGTAGAAGATCTTGCATAGGCACCATCTGCAATGTCGGCTCTCAAAGTCCTTCAAAATTTTCCTACTTAATGGAAGGAACTGTTAAAATCTATTGGTGGAATCGATCCTAATGACACGAATTTGATAATCTTTGACTTGGAATATCACATCCCAAGACTCCCTCATCAATTAGCTTTTCAAATACAAGTAATTGTTGAAACTAAGAATATTTGTCGAACAATTTTTTGTGAAGGAGCTTTGACTTGCGCCATGTCCATCACCTGTTGGAAAGTCAATGGCTCTCCTTCCCTTACCGAATCATATAACATGATAAAATATTTTAATGGTACTAGGTACAAACCTTATGGTGTTCTTCCTGCATTATCTATTGCATTAGAAGGAAAAGCGGTTACTATTGAGGTTGAAGTGTTTGATGCACATTTCAATTACAACCTCTTACTTGGTTGTAGCTGGATCGATGCTATGCGAGCAATCATTTCTACTTTTTTCCATGTGATATGTTTCCCTCACCAAGGTAAGGTTGTTATGGTAGATCAGATCTCTGTTTTTAGTTCCGATTCATGCACTAGTAATGTTCCATTCATATAAAAAACACCTCCTGGTTACGATACTGTCAGTGTGGGTCTTTTAAAATATTCATCATTAATGGGCACTTTCCCCATTACACCACCTGATGTTCCTCCTCGTCTTGTCACTTCTATTAACATGATTTCGACCAGTGTTTGTGAAAGCCATGATTCCTATAACCCTTATATCGTACCTAGCTTGGAAGAATGTCCTCGTTATGGTGACCAAATGCCACTAAGTCCGGTTAAATTGGCTTATCAAGATATTCAATCGACATCTCCTTCTCCTCATTCTGTCTTTGATACGTCTCTTGATCCATTTCACACCATATTTCACATTGATGAAAACATCATGGCAGTTATGTCTCTGGAAGACACACCATGAGATGATGGGCATCATTGTTCTATCCTCTTCCTTGAACCTGAGACTATCGATATTTACCAAATACCGAAGTGATCCATTTGACGCATCATGAGAAACAAAGTATGGGTGTAGGGTAGATTTTCTTAAGGAAGAATGGCTAATTCGCATGAGTTGACGAGTCTGATTTGAGGACTAATTCGCTGCTCTAGATTTCGAATTCATCCACAATTATTAATTTCCCCCAGTTTTTGAACCAACACGTGATGTTTTGTATGAAGAGAACTTAGGAAATATTTCACCCACTATCCCTCTAGATATTTCGATTAATCCTGGAATTGTGGAAAATGTTCACATAGGTGCCTCATGTTCTCCCAATGATATCCAAACCTACAAGGCCCTTTTCCAATAATTCCATCATGTATTTTCATGGAGTTATGAAGAGATGCCTAGAATTGATCCAAATATCGTTGTACATGAAATCAAGACATACCCTAGCGCTAAGCCCATTCGACAACAACTTAGCCTAGTTTTTCCATGAAAATCCACTGCAATCAAACTTGAAGTTGAGAAACTTCTTAAAGTTGGTTTGTTCTACCCTGTAGCATTGACTAATTGGGTGTCCAATCTTGTTCCGATCACGAACAAACAAGGAACTATCCGTGTTTGTGTTTATTATCAGGATATTAACAAGGCTTTCCCTAAAGATAATTACGCAACCCCTTTCATTGACCATATTGTTGATTATTGTGTTGGAAGTGAAATCTTCTCTCTGATGGATGGATTTTCCAGCTATAATCAAACAAATATTTTACTCGTGGATCAGCATAAAATTGCTTTTATTTTCCCTTGGGGTACCTTCATGTACCGTAAACTCCCTTTAGGTCTCAAGAATGCTGGTGTGATGTTTCAATGAGCTATGTATTATTCCTTTCATGATATCAAGAAAATTGTACAACCTTATCTTGATTACTTACCAGCACATTCCATGCATCGTCAGGATCACCCGACACACTTATGAGCCATTTTCCTTCGATGTTGATATTACCATATACGATTGAATCCACATAAATGTGTTTTTTTTGTGTGTATTTTGGATTACTTATAGGCTTTATTTTTTCCACACATGGGATCAGGGTGGATCCGTTGAAGGGCGAAGCCATCATCAATTTTCCTCCTCCTTCTACCTTACGCGAACTCCAAAGTTTGCAAGGGAAGGCAAACATTCTACGAAGATTCATTCCTAATTATGTCAAACTAACGAAAGTTTTTACTAGACTTCTTAAGAAGGGTCATGATTTTTTGTGGGACAACACCTCCAACAAAGACTTTGATTCTTTGAAACTTGCATTAACCCGCACACCACTATTGTTTCCCCCATATTATAGTCAAGATTATTTCTTATATTTAGCCACGTTGAATCATACCATCGCCATGGTTTTGGTCCAAGAAGATGGCTCGCACGACAAAAATGTCATTTACTATTTAATTCAGAGTCTTACGACCACCGAAATCAGATACATGCATGCGGAGAAATTGGCCTTGGCGGTTGTTCAAGCTGTCCAATGTTTTTGTCACTATTTATTATTGCGCAAAACCACGATTATTTTTTATTGCAACCCTATGCAATATACTCTTACATGACAATTGCTAGGGGAAAATACTCCAAATGGATTTCTGTTCTCCAGGAGTTTGATTTGGAGTTTGAGAAATCCAAGTCAAAGAAATCTTTGGTCTTTTTTGAGTTGATATGTGACCTTCCCTTCGCTAATACAGAAAATGTGGAAGAAGATTATTTTCCTAATGAATCTCTCTTTCTGATCAGTTCAGATGATATCTGGTATGGATACATTATGATTTCTCTCCAAACCCAAACTTTTCGGTCGGATATATCTCATGTATATCATGGAGGTATTAGGTATCAAGCCCGCCAATATATTATTCTTGGTGATACCATTTACCGTCATGGTATTGACTCCGTATTTCGAATATGTATAACATATGATGAAGCTAAGAAAGAACTCAATGAATTTCATTCTGAAGCATGTGGCGTTCGTATGTCAGGGTATGCCACTACCCAAAAGATCCTATGAGATGGTTATTTTTGGCCTTCATTTTTTAAGGATTGCATTCTCGCAGTGCATAAATTCCATGTTTGTCAAACCTATAACAATAAGATTTGATCTCATCCTGCTCCTCTCTATCCTGTAGTTTTCATTGGTCCATTTGCTAAATGGGGCATTGACTTCATGACATGTAACCCTCACTCGGTCAGGGGACATGGATACATCATTATAGTTGTGTATTATTTCACTAGGTGGGCCGAGGCAATTCCTACATTTGATAACACCAGGAAAAATGAAGCACTATTCATATTCAATCATATCATCACTAGGTTTGGTGTCCCTCAAGCCATTGTCACCGACCATGGCACCCATTTTTGCAATTTTATGATGTTTGAGCTTACCAATAAGTTGGGTTTACGGCATGAAAACTTGACCCCTTATTATCCACATGACAATGGCCAAGTTGAAGCAATCAACAAAGTTTTAACCACTATTCTTTGATGGATGGTAGGGATTCATAAGTCAAGTTGGCATACAATTATTTTTTCAGCATTATGGGCCTATCAGACATCATTTAAATCTACTATGGGGTTCATTCCTTTCTAATTAGTATATGGTATCAAAGTTATTTTTTCGATTGAATTTAAAATTCCATCTCTGAAGCTAGCCTTCGAACTTATCCCCAACACCACAGCGGAAGGTGAATTTTTATTGTATTTAATTCAATTAGATGAGACTTGTCATGATGTTGCGTTATTCATGGAAACCCAAAAGAAACGTGTCAAGGATCAATATGACAAACATGTTAAGCCTCATTTTTTTTCTGAAGGCGATTCAGTTCTCCTTTATGACCAAGATCGTGATTTTTGGGGGGAAGGTAAATTCGATCCCATGTAGTGTGGTCCTTATATCATTAAACGAGTGTTAGAGAAAGGGTCTTATGAGCTAGTTGATTATGATGGAATTCCTTTGGGTGAGACTAGAAATGGGATTTACCTAAAGAAGTACTATGCTTAAAGTGTTTTGCATGAGTGATTTGTACTTTAATGTATCATACTCTAGTGTGCTTTTTTTCATTTCTTTTTATGCCCTCCAACTGCTTATCTTTCCTTGTGCTTGGTTTCGATATGTCAGCATTCTCGCTATCTTATATTGGCTTTGTTGATGATGCTAGTCCCAGTACTCAAAATCTCGCTTCTTTTGTGTGGGAAATCTATGCACCTATGGATGAGTTGATCAGTCTACATGGTATTTTTCTTGGTCGTGCAACTAATAACATTGTATAATATAGTGGGTTCCTTGAATTATTAACTGATGCCATTTCATTTGACATCCGTCATGTAATTCTACAACTTGATTCTCAACTCATGGTGTTGCAATTAAGAAACATCTATTCCATCAAAATTCCTACACTATTACGGGTATACTTGAGAATTTGCCTCTTGGAAAGGAATTTTGATTAAATTTAATATCAACACATTCCTAGATATCTAAATGCATTAACATATGCTTTAGCCAATTATGTTTTAGATAGACATTTGTGCAATTTATAAATCTAGGAATGTATCATGGATGTTTCTCATGATAACAAACCACTAACTGTGCTACATGATGGAGCAATCGACCAACAGATGATGAAACACCAATAATATGGCATTGGTAGCATCGAGGTAACTCATCGACAATAATGTCAGGGATGTCCATAGTCAATCTCTCGAGGTTGTGTTCGATCTCCTCAAGATCCTAAGATGATAATCCTCGATCTACCACTGTGCCTATCTCCCCACGTCTCTAGATTGGAGATGAACCTGGAGGCCTAAAAGGTGCCATGTCTGCATTTTTGAGAGCTTTTGATTAGTCTCGAATACATAACATAAAAATTTCATAATTAAAATGCCAAAAAATATATATAATGAAAATTTCATTTTTACCTATGTCTCCCCATTGTGAACCCTTGGGTAGTGCCAAGTTGGGATCACCACAAAAATCAGCCCCAACATAGGCATAATCCTCGATCATCATAAGTTGATCTCTCAACCACTGGAAGAAGATAGGACCATATGTAACGGTTGAGATTCCACCATGATGTGCCATAAATTCAATCCATCTATTCATTCGAGGATCCTGCGGAGCAGGCACACCCCAATCCACATGTTGAAGGTGTAAAATCAGGACCCTTTCTAGGAAAAAGGACACCAAAATTGATCTGTAACCAAATTTTTTCAGTCGACCGGTCCTGCACTTTGTTAATTGTTTCTTCATATTCTTGAGGAGACCCTCACACCGGTTGAATATTCGGGGCTCCATGCACTCAATGGCATACTAAAAATGGCTCTGCAAGGACATGTACGGAGCTGCACTCCCTTCCACATGGGTAATGGTGTATAGTATTGTCCTCAAATATAATTCAATGACATCCTTTATGGAAGCCTTACCACTATGTTTCTCCGTACAAGCTGAGCAGTGTTGTGCGAAATAGTAATCCATTGGTTCACCTCCTCCTCTGCTTCCTGATAGTGATACTCGATACCCACGACGAGATAATCTAGTCAATAAATAGATGTCATAAATCTCTAAAGTGAGTGTATGTACCCCAACATGAAAAAATTGTTCATTCACATCCCACATTCAGACTAAGTGCTCCAATAGAACTAATTGGGCCCTCATGCATTGCACTTTGAAGAATTTAAGCAAGCAGCACTCCCACAGTGCCATGACTGTGTAGGGATCATTACCTACAATGTAATCTTCCTCTTCATGCTCTCTTTCCCATCATTCGAGCATGATGAACTATTGAAAGTCTGCCAAAGAACAGTTAAAGATGAATTAGTTCATTAAAAATCTAAAATTGGGAGCTTCCCTAGTTCTTTCTTTCTTTTTTATTTTTGAGTTGGAGTCGTCACAGGTCCCAATTTTACCACAGTGTGACATCATCGCACTCCATCAGTTTAACCCCTGCGATGATCCCATATCGTCGCAGTTCCTGATATAGAGAGTCTGCGATGATCTGGAGGCGCTCTCCCCCCTTGGAAATTTTCCCACAAACTCAAAAAATAACCATAAAAACTGAAAAAAAAAAAATTGCTATAGAAAGAGAGAGGGAAGGAAGAGCACCAACCTCATGCAGATGGCTCGAGAAATCGTCCATGGATCGCGTCGGAATCGTTTCTTGAAAATAAGAGGAAAATAGGGGTTTTGACACTAGTTTTGGTGAAAATACAAATGGAATGGTAAACTAAAATTGTTTTTGACTTATTTAACCTATTTTACCATTTTTGACCTAAAACTAAATTATTTTTCACTATTTTTCATCTATGTTAAAACATAATGAACATTTCAAAGTGTCAATGTTACAGGATATAGGTCGGGCAATTGGACTTTTGATATGGATCAACCCTTTTATTGTTTTTTATGTTTTTTTGAAAAATCATTTGATGTGTATATGATTTTAAGTTTTTTCACTAAAAAACGTCGAGCATAGCCTTTGTTTTTTCTCATGCTCGTAAAACTATGAGAATGTAACCAAGTAAACTTTTATCACTTTTTCAGACTCGTAAAGGCTATACGAAAAAGGAACCCCCGTGGAATCCTATTTAATCTCTTTTCAAACTCCCTAAACATGAAAAGATATCCGAGAAATCTTGTTCTTTTCATGCTCATAAAAGTATTTGAAGAAAACATCTTATGAGTGGTATATTATCTCTTTTTCGGTCTCATCAGACTGCTTTACGAAAAAAGGACATTTTAGATTTTTCTTTAACTGTTTTTCGGACTCTCTAAACATGAAAAACCCCTGATTTTTCTTTCTTTGGACTCGTAAAACAAACATCGAAAGGCCCATATGGGACCGAAACACTCCTTCCTAAGGTTCATTAAAAATACTCTGAGGGACTCATCCAAAGGATGAGCTTACATTTCAAGCATATGTTATCCTCCTCAAGATTGTGTAAAAATAAAGAGATACTCGCCAGAAATGGTGGGGGGGAATTGGGAAAGAAATGTATATTTGTATCTGTGTTAGTGGAAGTAAGTCACTCTTGAACATGACAACCATTTTCATTATTGTATCTAGGTTGGGAAATCCATTTGTCTCTCGTTTGATCATCCACAATCTATATATTGGTCCTCCTTGATTCAATGCTACCAAGACAATTTTCATGTCATTCATATGTTCAAGATAATTTCAACCTAAACAAGCCTTCTATCGAGTCAACCATCTGTAGTCCTAAAACTCTTACCATGTCGACCTTCCTTGAGTCAGTCCTAAATCACTTTATACTCTGATCTACTTCAAATATGTTACATGTTTCATGTCATTGATGGGGGATACATTAAGGCCCTTCTATTATGAGTCTTTTCCTATTGACTCCAACTCATTATAAGGGAATTAAACTTAGAAATTATTTAGTACCTTGGAGTTTTCATGCCTCAATGGCAGGTTTCCTTGTTTTCAAAAGTGGGCTCACATCATTGACCCCTGATTGGAAAATTCCATCGAGTGTTCGACTTCAACTCATTAATTCACATTTGTTGGATTGTACTAGAGTACCTTGGGGTTCATTAACATCAATGGATATTTCTCTTGCAATTGTTAATGATATTCATTAATGACCGGTAATCAAGTGGTTTCTACCATGTTCGACTTCAACAAATGTAATTACATGGATAGATTCGTACTTTGGGATGATGGAAATGAAGACCCTGGATACTTTCACATAGATCCAGGTTGGGATGGAGTATTCATAAGTCTATACTGACACATATATCCATCGTGTATTTCTCGTGGCTATGTCCAAATTTGAGTCTTTATATTATAGATCCACATTGTATTTCTCGTGGCTATGTTGAATCATAATGACATGGATCCACAGTGTATAATTGGTGGCCATGATTCAATTGAGACTTATGCTTAGGGTCACTTTTAGTCTAAGTATGAGAATAACTACCTTAGTAAATGGTATGCTATTATGCAGATGCTTGTTTGTTGACAGGTTTCCGACTAAGGTGTTCCTTGTTCTCGACACACACATTCTACAAAGTATTTCATCTGTCACATGTTCCACCTTCATACTTTGGGAGTAATTATTTTACACATTATTTTTGTCACCCCCATGATCACCGATAATATGTGTATTTCCTACTTCTCCATTCCCTGAAATCTATTGAAGAAATAAGACTTTCCCTTGGGAAATGGAATCATATTTTCCTTATTGAAAACCCTACCAAAGAAGATCCTCGACCTTGCCAAGTGTTAAGGGTGAGAATATCCCTGATCATCACATGTTGCACCAAAGTGGCATGCGAAGTTGTCGTAGGCTGCTAATGTTGAGGGTGCGACGATGCTCAAACAAGGAAAAAGGCAAAATTCGCGAAGGTTCTAAAATGAAATCTTCGAAGGAATGATGTGACCTCTGATCGGTTT
>JASDQU011402724.1:86320-100967 GCA_032191745.1 Picea mariana | reverse complement strand
AAATCCTCCAAAATAGGGTTTTTACAAAGGAAAACACAACTTCTTCTCTCAGGAAAAGTTCTTCTCCCTTCTTTCTTCAGGAATTCAGACCACTGAACCCTCTGAAGGAAAAAAATAGGTTTACATCATTAACGGTCATAGGGATGACTAAAATAATGTGTAACAAACCACCTATTCAATGTTGGGGTTGTGGGGGAGATCATATGTATAGATATTGTCCTCACAGAGGTGAAAAAGCGAGGAATGTTCACAATGTAAAAAAAGTTGATACAGTGGAGGACATAGGCATAAATGTACCTAGGATCTATGCAGCCTTGGACAAAAAGCAAGCTCAGTTTCAGTCACAAATGATTGAAGTGGAAGGTAATATCAACAACCAAACCATTTCTATTTTAATTGATTTATGAGCTATTCATAGTTATATAGATCCAAAGATGGTGGAAATATTGCATTTTACAAGAAGCAAGCTTAGAAAATCTTAGTTGGTATAGTTGGCTATTGGAGCTACAAGAAAAATTAATGAGATGGTTAAGGCATGTCCAATGGACATGAATGGACTAAGCATCAGGGTAGATTTGAACATCATACCTTTAGGTTCCCATGACTTTCTAATTGGTATGGATTGGTTGGACCAACACCATGTTATCCTAGATTTTTATAATAAGGCATTTACTTGTTGGGATGAGGAAAGGAACCTAAGGATAGTATAGGTAATTCCTAGAGTCGTTATCGTCAAAGAAATTCCAAAACTATAGTTGAAGAAAAGTTACAAAAAAGGGTGTCAAATATTTGTAGCACATATGGAAGAGACACCTAAAGAAAAGGTGTCAAATATTGAAGATTATGCATTCCTAAAAGAGTTTGAAGATGTATTTAAAGAAATACTAGGATTACCCCCTAAAAGAAACATTGATTTCTCCATCAATATGATGCTTGGAGCAACCACAGTATCCAAGACCCCTTACAGGATGAGTACACCAGAATTGAAGGAATTGGAAATGCAATTTGAAGAGATTTTGAAGAAGGGGTATATACTCCCAAGTGTGTCACGTTGGGGTGCCCCAATATTATTTGTGAATAAGAAGGATGGAACATTGAGACTTTGCATTGACTTCAGGAAGTTGAACAAGGTAACTATGAAGAATAAGTATCATTTGCCAAGGATCGATGACGCCTTTGATCAGTTGAAAGATGCAAAAATATTCTCCAAGATTGATCTTAGGTCAAATTATCATCAGGTAAGAATTAAAGAAGAATACATCAGCAAGACTTCTTTTAGAACAAGGTATGGGAATTATGAGTTTACAGTGGTTCCATTTGGGTTATCAAATGCACCAGTTGTCTTCATGTGTTTAATGAATGGTATTTTCAGAGAATACTTAGACAAGTTTGTCATTGTATTTTTAGATGGCATTCTTATATATTCTAAGTTAAAGGAAGAGAATGAACAACACTTGAGGATGGTATTACAGGTATTAAGAGAGCATCATTTGTATGCCAAATTGAGCAAGTGCTCATTTTATCATAAGAAAATTCATTATTTGGGACATATCATTTCAGAGGAAGGGATAGCAGTGGATCCTGAAAAGATTGAGGCCATTAGAGGATGGTCAGCACCAAAGAATGTGAAATAGGTCATAGCATTCATGGGCCTTGCATGGTACGATAGGATATTTATTGAAGGATTCTCAAAGATTGCACACCCGATCACTTCCTTGCAAAAGAAGGGCGTGAAGTTTCAGTGGAAATTGGATTGTGAAAAGAGTTTCCAACAATTGAAGCAGTTATTAACAAGTTCTCCAATACTAAGTATTGTTGATCCAAATGAAGACTTCATTGTATGCACTGATGCATGTAAAGAAGGGCTTGGTGGAGTCCTCATTCAAAATGGGTATGTTGCATGCTATGAATCAAGGAAGTTAAAGGAGAATGAAAGAAACTATGTTACTCATGATATGGATTTGGTAGCCATAATGCATGTCGTGAATATGTGGAGGCACTACCTCATGGGGAAAAGGTTAGAGTTGAGGACATACCATAATGGTATGAAATATTTATTTGGACAACCAACTATAAATGTCAGGAAAAGAAGGTGGTTAGAATTTATCAGTGAATATGACTTTCTTATAAAGAATATCAAAGGGAAAGAGAAAAAGGTGGTTGATGCACTTATCAAAAGGGTGCATGAGTTGCATGTTACAATCATTATCATGTACCAATCATATTTGAAAGATAGAATCTTAGAGGCTGGAAAATCAGATTTGCAATACATGGAAATAATAACAAAATTACAACAAGGTATTTTGTAGCAAAAATTTTAAGACTATAAGATAGAAAATGATGAAACTCTTATGTACAGGGGCATAATTTATGTACCAAATTCCAAGGAATTGAAAAATATGATGTTAAGAGAAATGATTAATGTACCTTATGCTGGGCACCCAGGTTATCAGAAAACTCTTGCAGATGTCAAGAGGCAATATTATTAGCCAAGAATGAAGAAAGAAGTTGTTGATTTCATTGCCAAAGGTTTGGAGTTTCAAAATGTCAAGGATGAGAATAGACACCTAGCTGGTTTGCTACAACCATTACTCATTCCTGAGTGAAAATGGGAAGTTGTAACAATGGATTTCATCACCAAACTTCCCAGAACAAACAAGCAGCATGATTCTATCATGGTAGTGGTGGATAAGCTTACTAAATCTGCCATTTTATTCTAGTAAAGCTCACTCACAAGGAATTTTACTCAACTACATGTTATACCCAAGATAATTGTGTCTAATAGAGACCCAAAATTTACATCAAATTTTTGGAAGGGATTATTTAAAGGATTTGGAACAAATTTGAATTTTAGCATTATCATCCAGAATCAGATGGACACATACAGAGGGTGAATCAAGTGATTGAGATATGTTGAGGATGTATGTGATGGATAAAACATCAAAATGGGAGGACTACCTACACTTAGTAGAGTTTTCTTATAAAAATGGGTACCCAACATCTCTAAATATGAGCCCATTTGAGGCACTTTATGGAAGGAGGTTCAACACACCGGTAAGCTGGGACAACCCAACAGATAGAGCAGTGGTTGGGCCATAATTACTCAGGGAAATGGAAGAGAAAATGTTGAAAATAAAATAGAATTTAAAGGATTCTCAAGACAGGAAGAAAAGATATGCTGACAAGGGAAGAACTCACAAGGAATTTAAAGTGGGTGACCATGTATTCTTAAGTAAAGGCCAACAGAAGTTTCCTGAAGTTGGGAAATTGTTCAAATTTGGGAGTTCGTTATTGTGGGATGTTTGAAATCCTAAAGAGGATTGGACCTGTAGCATACATGCCTGACTTCCCTTGATCCAGATGGATATCGGTGGCCACCCACCTTTTCCAACTGGCTCAAAACAGTTTTCTAACATTTTTGGCAATTTACTATTTTTAGTAGTTTTTACTTCCGGGGCCATTTTGAGGGCCTAAATGAAGGTTTTTCGGTATCGAGCTCCTAGATGATAGTTGAATACATAATTGAGCCCCCAAAATGAATCTCCTCGATGATACCTTTCCAACGGGCTATCACACTCCTAAAACGGAGATCGTATGCAAAAGTTACGACCCCGGGAAGTTGATGTACTAGCTTACCCAAACGGGGCCCACATGACTTTTTGCGCTTCATCTCCTAGGGTTAGGTTTTTGGATGTCTAGGGTTTTTGGCATTCTTGCTTATTGTAAAAAGGCCTTCAAAGCCTCATTGTAACCTTCTTCTTACGAATTCACGTTTTCGTCAGATCTCTTCTCGGAGATAAGCCGCCACCATTCCAGCAAGCTTGTTTCCATCGCATTTTACAGTTTCAGCTTATTTCGTTATTGAATAGAAAACTAGTTTTACTGTATCTCTGTTATTTTGTGTTAAGCACCTATTAATAATCTGTATTCATTTCATTCTTCTCATAAAATCTGGATCATCCCTACATCAATGTCTATTCATAATGTATTCCATGTATCATTTCTAAAAAAGTATGCACCTGATGCTAATCATGTCATTGATTGGAATGTGATTCAAGTGGAGCAAGAAGGAACCTTTCAAATGCACTTGGTGTGCATACTATACTGGAAGATCAAGCAGCTCTAGAATTGATCCATAGATCTAGTAAAGGTCCAATGGACCTGGTACGGTCCTGAAGATGCAACTTGGGAGCATGAGGATGTTATGCGGGAAGAATATCGACATCTTTTTGAGGATTTTTGAAATTTTGGTTGTATATGTGTATATATTGCACCAAAGACAATGCATAAAAAAGGAGAAGGGTAATGTAATACCCCTAGGTCAAACCCCAACTGTAAATGTAAATACAAATGTACTCAGGCTGGTGATACAGGATGCAGAAAGGACAATATATATGTAATGTAAACGTAAATGTATTCACATGCAAATATTAATGAAAAACACATCACTGTGACATACCAACCTTGTAAAAGAGTATGGGGGACTAAACTCCACTAGTTAGGGAAAGGGGGCTAAAATTTAAGGATAAGGGGCTAATCTAGGGAGATTAAGCCAAAAAGGAATATTATATTAATATTCCTTAAAGTATAAGGTATGGATAATTATTTTATCCCAAGTTCTAAGGATGGGGACAAGTGGGCCAAAGAAACTCTCAACATGACAAGTGCCAAACAGGAAACATGCATACAAAGAGCTTGGACTTAGTGCATTTTCTAATATTCCATCATTCCTCCATTCTTTCACTGACGAATTTCAGTTTTCCTCCATAATTTTTATGTTACTATCATTGTACCTGTATTGTACATAAACCAATACCATACTTGTATTTGTACATGTACCTGTACGTATACTTGTACCTGTACCTAGTTATCTTAGAAGATGGAATGAAGAAACGGGTTGCCAGGCCCATGGGATATTGAAGAGGTGGGTTTTCAAGCCTGTGGGAAATTACCTCCAAGTGAGATAATTTCTAGGAATTGATCTCTCGAAGGTGCGAGACTGTAGACAGAGGGATCTAAGGCTTCATCTCTGGTCTGTTATTGAAGCCTGGGAAAGGAAATGGGGAAGTCGAGGGACTGTTGAGAAGAGAAGGGACACATTTCCTAGGGTGGGACAAGCATGTGGGGAATGAGAGACTGTAAGCTATTAGTTTGTGTTGGCACCTTTGACGGAGTTTTTTCCTGTTGTTTGAGATATATCAACTTGATTAGGAAATTCTTTACCTAGGTGGAGTTTAGTCCTAGCTTGGGGGTGACCCACTAATGAGAGTTTTGAGTAGTGTGGTCTAAAGTTGGGAGGAACATGGAAGGTCTACACATAGTTGGTGATATTTTTACCAAGATAATTGTAATTTTTGTGTTAAATTACATGTTGCATTATTATTTACGCATTTATTTTTATGGGATTTTCATGTGTGTGTTTCATGTGTATTTTTATTACTATTACGTATGAATATGCACATTTGTAGAGTGTCTATATGTTTTAATTTTGTATAGATTTCAAAAAACTTTACATGGGATAGCCCACTTAGATGTTGGGGATGCTACAATTTGGGTTGAAATCCTTGTCCAAGAACAAAGCATGATGACCCTGAGTACCACCACCAACCTCTATTCACGTAGATAGAATATTCGACAGAGTCCCATTATCCATCTCCATCGTTGATAACCCTTTTACACTTTTTACCCTCTGCTTCTTTGAACTAAGAGCCTCCACTACCCTAGGAAATTTGGTTTGAATATGATCAATCACTTTACACTCATTACACTAGAACAAAAATCTCCAATAGTCGAAAAAATGGATAAAACATTGGTCCTTCCAAAAAAATTCAATATTTGGCACCAAACCCTTACTAATATCAACCTCCACCAAAACCATTGCAATCCTTTTATATTCAAAATCAAAACTGTGTTCATCAAAATATACATACTTTCCAATCTGGTTTAAAATAGACCTAAAAACATGACCAAGCCAAATTTATAGTGTAAACCATGGTAACAAGGCCCAGATATGTTGGAGCACAAAGGGCTCTCTCTGAGGATCAAATATCAGGCTCCATCGATAGAGAACTAAAATTTATTTCCCCCACATCCACTCCTACTCCAAAATCTGGTTAGGATCCCCATCCGACTTATATTTGAAACAGAGCCACCCCTTAACTAGAATATGAAAGTGGGGAATATAACCTAAAATATTAACCCACGACGCCTCCAATCATTCAAAGAAATGAGTACGTGAAACCTATTTCCCCACAAATTTCCCAATGAGGGCCTTAGAGGCCAAAGTCTCCACCATATTTAAACCAATATCATGACCCAAAATCAGACTAACCTTACCAGCCTTATCCCTGAGATTTTTTTTTTCTTTTCTAAATGCACACCCCTTTGTCACCACCTTCAAGAAGTGACTTAGATTTATGAAAATAAATGAAGTTAGAGGTTATTTATTTTAATCCCATATTTATTATTACCAGCTTAGTGCTCAGATTTATGAAAATAAATGAAGTCCAAAAAATCAAAGAACAAGCAAATGAACACACCATCCATAGAAACGAGCACAATATGTATCCTAGGAAACTCGATATAAGAGAAAACTTAGCTAGAATGTGAGGACTATGCTATATTCTCTTTTCTCCAATTATGAAATGTAATTATAAAGAAAGGGACACTCACTATGGAGTTTCCTTTGACATTGTGGCCTAAATGGTTTCTACTGAATATTCTCCCTCCCTCTCAGATGCTCTGTTCAACTATGGAACAAGTACAATACTAAAATAATGGAACACCTTCTCTTCCTAGTGGACCAATATCTAAAATTGTTTGATAGTTGTATAGGTTTGTGGATTTTTGCACACTTCAACCTTCAATTAGTGTTATGGTTTTGGTACTTCTATAATCTTCTTGAACTTCTGCAAGTGAATATCCCCACATGGCATCTACTCATGTTGTGGTATTCAAAAAGGTAGGTCAACTTGCAAGAGGCATAACTTCTTCATATGAACTTGGATGGAGGTGATTTTCAAACCATTGGAAACATTTTGGTATATAAAACAACATTCAAGAATAATTAGTATAGATTGATTTTGATTTTAAATTTTAATTGTTGCAAGGTATTTTATAGTTTAGTATAGAGGAGATTCACCTAATTTTAATGTTATATTATGTGATTAAAAAACATATATATATTTATATGATGATGATTAGTTGGTTTAATTGATTTTAAGAAAGGTAGGAGATTACTCAGATTTTTTTAAAACCTTATTTTTGTGTTCAAAAAACATTGAGAGAAGTCTTTCAAGATCACCGTAGTTTTGTTGACTTAGGAGGTTAGGAAGGTGAGTATTTTGACATATATTTTGCAATTGTTATCTAATTTTGGTATTAGCACAACACTCTAGGAGAAAGTGATTTTCATCTTCAACCCTATTAGTGTCACAAAGATGACATATTCTTGTGTCCCACAATGTTTATTATCCAATACCCACCCATTTTTTCTATATAGCTTGTGGGAGTAGGTTCATATTTTAGCAATGTTGATATTCTTCTTTGAGATAGTTAGGACTCAAAGATACTTTTTATCTTCTAGATTAGGGTCGACCACCTCCTTGTAGTATCTTAGCTTCATTTTGTCTTCTAATTCTTTTTTTTTTCAAAAACAAAACTCGTTTATTTTCTATTTCAAAGTAGAAATCAAAATATACATTATACAATTTTGCTCATAAAATATCTTTTCTAGACAAAACTCTTCTATATTAGCATTAGATTATGCTTAACCAACTTTCGAAAAACATTAAAGATCAACTGTACCTTTCTAACTATATTACTTCCCTAGTTGACAAAATATAGAACATTGTCTCATCATTTCCTGGACAAAGCCATTAAAAAAATACTTCTTGGAGTTCAGAATCCAAATTCCCCCTTTTGAATTCCTTTCCAAGCAAAGTCCCTTATCTAGGTACCAAGGCATCCTTTGAAAGACAATCTACATGAGAATTAAATTCTCTATGGATGTGTTAGAGTCCTTGAATTTTGTGTTGCTAATGAAAGATTAAAAGACTACCCAAATGCATAGATCCATTAAACCATTCAACCACTACTTTCAAATATCCCACTACTTGTAGATCCTGAACACCATTGGCATTAGAAAATTTTAATATTCCCAAAGTGTCACTAACTCTACCCAAGTATTAGTGCCTATCCCAATCCAATCTTGAGCTTGATGATCATGATTGAACTAAAAAACAATACCAACACCACAATCATCTTGCACACCTTAACATGCACCATCAAAGTAACTCCAAGGAGAGGCTGAACTAAAAGATGGTATGTGCTTGGGATTGACCCTTGAAGCCCCACCTTTACTTTGTTGTTCACAATAAGCAACTCAGATCACATGAGCCACCACACCTATGCATCTCTTAAATCCTTAGAACAACACTCGATTCATGTTAAACCATAGTCCCCATGTGTATGTTGAAAACTCTTTAAAATATTTTACTTATACATTATGTACCAAGTGCCTCATGCTTTCCTCGAAAGAACTAGAATTCCACGAACTCGAACAACCTAGTGAAATGAGAAATTATTTCCACACTTAAAAAATGATTGGACATGAGACCTAAATATGATGCACCGACTCTCCATCCTACTCACAAACAACACATATATTGGGACCCTTCCATCCCTTCTTTTGGCCATTTTCCCAAGTCAAAACCTTATTATCCAACACTAACCAAACAAAAATGCTTTCTTTTAATAGAAATTTCCATTTCCATACAATTATCCACCACCATTTATTTTATTCATCCATAGTCAAATAAGAGAGTGCCTAATGTCCATGTTTTTTCTAATAGAATTCCTATTTATTTACTCCATGACCACAACAACTGGTCCTCCACCTCATTCAATATTATAGCACTATGATTTAGACCTCGGATAAACCTTCTCCTTTCTTGAGCCAAATTCCCCAGTAAATATACCATCTCTTCTCGCAACCACTCTTTATGCCCATAATCAGGATTTCCACCAACACGAATTTATGTGAGATAATATAAGCCCCTCTCCTACAACAGATGCATCAAATTATATGATAGAGAAATGTTGAATATTTTTCTCCTACATCCATAGATCCATCCCCAAACAAATTCAAGACCTATTTCCTATTTTTCAGGCCGCCCATCGTCTAAGGATAGGGAAGGCCCAAACCAAGCCCTTCCAAATATTTGAAACACCTTGCATTGACTTTACTTGAGTTTGGATCCATTGTTCCATAGTGTGATCAGGGAAGTGTTTTTGTTTCATCAATTTTCTCCACATCCCATCAAAAAATAATAGCCTCTAGAGACTCTTCACTACAAGTTCTTCTACAAAATATATATATGTTTTTTAATTCCCATCCACCGCATTCTTTGGGCTTCACCAAGGTATTCCATTTAACCAAAGGGATTCCCTCCCTTTTTTTTATTGCTTGACCAAAACAACATTTTATAATACCATCTAAATTTATTTTCAACACGTATGAAAGTGAAATCCAATATACTAGGATACTTTATAGTATAGATTTGATATGGATGTCTCAATCTGAAATGGAGAGACATCTAAATCACTAGGAACTAATCCTTTTTTCAATATTTTTAACCAACCAAATCCAGTCCACTACCTAGTAGTCATTCTGTTGATATTATGGTAGTTTTGGGAGGCATTAACCTCCATTTGTGACCTTTGATGAGATTAGAATATTCCGGAAGAAATAAAAGACTTGGATATAAGCCTAGAAGAGAAGTCGACTAAAGAAAAGATTATATACTAAGTGTTTGGAACCCAGAAAGAGAAGTCAGCCCAGACACCTTGATAGAAGCAGTATAAATATAGTTCACCAATCTTCATTTGAGCAAGATCTTTTAGAATTGCATAAATCCACTTGTGCACACTGCAGAACTCCAGTTGTGCACAAATCTAGGGAGCAGCTACTGCCATAGTCCTGTAATCTGCATTTTTGGTTTTTCTGGGTTGGACTCTCTAATCAGTTTAAGTTATCTTTTCTTGGTGCATTAGCCTTGGTTTTCTATTGGTTTCCTATCAGAATTCTTCTCTCTATCAAGATCAAGGTTCTCGAGGGTGGCATTAGTGCCTATGGTTGGGTGACAATATTGCTATATTATCTATGGTTGAACAAGCACACCCACTTTACTAACAGGTTATGGACCCACACCTCCATCATTCAGTCTAACCACTGGAAGGAAGCTAAGACATAAGGTTATCAATCTCATTGAAGAACTGTCACTAGGGTTTCTATTAGGTGCAGTTACCAAAGCACTACCACTAGGGTTACTAGCATGTGTAGTTGTAGAAACCCTAAAACTCTTGCCTAGAACCTTATGATGGAATACCTTACTCAAGGAGAATATGTTCTAGTTCACCTTAGTCCAGCGCACCTCTTAGCACTCTCAAAAGGAAAAAAACATCAATATTGAGATTTTGGGTCAAAGCTTGACCAATTATCAATCAACAGAAATCATGAATGAAAAGATGAATTATCTACACTACTCAGTGCTCACAGGAACTCTTGAAGATGACATGTGGATAATTGAAAGTGGAGCTTACAAGCATATGGCAGGAGACCAATCCAGACTCTCCAATCTAAATGAAAAGAAGACATCATACAAGGTAGAACTGGAGACAAAAACACTTACCCAGTTGAAGGAATTGGTCAAGCCTCCGTCAAATTGTAAACAGGTAACAATGTTCATTTGAGCAATGCCTTATATGTACCTGGTTTAGAAAAGAATATTGTATACATATCTTTCCTAGAAGACAAAGGAAATAGAATAGCCTTTGTAGATGGAAAAGTATTATATTGGCTTAGAGACTCCAGCATAGAGAATGCTAGAGTTATTGGAACCCGTGAAGGAAGACTATACAGACTACTAGAACGAAATTATGAATCCCTTGTACATGATGAAGTCAATCCCAATGAACTTTGGCATAGAAGGTATGCTCATATAAACTATAAATTATTACCCTTCCTCAAAAATATGGTTGAAGGAATACCAGAACTACAGTCTACACATGAAGGAATTTACAAAGGATGTGCTCTTGGTAAGAATGTTAAGAAACCATTCTCAAGAAGCAATAATAGATCTAAGGAAATCCTAGATCTAATACATTTAAATGTTTGTGGTCCGATGCCAGTAAAATCTCTAGGAGGTTCTCTTTACTATGTAATATTCATATATGATTACTCAAGAAATACTTGGTTATATCTCTTGAAGACAAAGGAAGAAGTTTTCAACAAGTTTCAAGAATTCAAAGCAGAGATAGAGATCCTCACAAACAAAAAAATCAAGACCTTGAGAACAGATAATGGAGGAGAATACACATCCAAGGAATCTGTTGTCTTTTGTAAATCAGCAGGGGTTAGGAAGGAGATAATCGTTCCTCATAATCCTCAACAAAATGGTGTAGCAGAAAGGAAAAATAGATCTATTGAAGAAAATATGAAGGCACTATTGAACGATCAAGGTTTATCTATGTATCTATGGGGGGAAGCAGCCGTGACAACAATATATGTTCATAACAAAAGTCCTCACTGTATATTGAATGACATGACTCTAGAAGAATCCTTCTCATGAAAGAAACCTAATGTGGAACACTTAAGAATCTTTGGATGCCCTGTTTACTTTCACATCCCCAAGGATAAAAGGAAGAAATTAGAATCCTCAGGAAAGAAGGGCATATTTGTGGGATATAGTGAATCATCCAAGGCCTATAGAATATATATCCTAGAACAACATAATATTGAAGTCAGTAGAGACGTAACCTTCAATGAAAATATGGATTTCAAAAAATTCATATAAGAAACTATAGAAGAAGAAGAGTATGAAGAACCTAATGAAGAAAGAACATGTATTCTAGAAAGTCAGAATGAAAAAACATAACAACTTGATCATCGGATGCAATCATGTGAAACTATTGAATCAGACATTGTACCCAAAACCAAGAAATGACCAGCTTGGCTTGAAGCTACTCTACAAGAAGTAGAAAGACTCAAAGCCCCAAGTGGCACCTTCAAAAAAAGCAAAAATCCCAAGAGATTCTCCAACTATGCAGCATGTATGACAAAGCTTTTAAACGAAGAACCCACCACATTTGAAGAGGCAGATTAGAAAAAATAATGGAAAGAAGCCATGACAGAAGAACACCAGTCCATCATGAAAAATGATGTATGGGAAATTGTGCCTAGACCTAAAGAAAAATTAATAGTAACTTCAAAATGGGTCTATAAGATCAAACATGCAGCAAACGGAAGCATGGACAAATATAAAGCAAGGTTAGTAGATAGAAGGTTCTCCCAGAAGGAGGGAGAAGAATATGATGAGAAATTTT
This sequence comes from Picea mariana, assembly GCA_032191745.1. Classification (NCBI taxonomy): domain Eukaryota; kingdom Viridiplantae; phylum Streptophyta; class Pinopsida; order Pinales; family Pinaceae; genus Picea; species Picea mariana. The sequence goes on along the minus strand of JASDQU011402724.1, from coordinate 88,583 downwards.
CTCCTTTTTCCAGATATACTTCTATTAGATCCATTATGTCTCTTGTTGCTTCCATGGGATGGAATTTACATCAGATGGACGTAAAAAAAACTTTCCTCAATGGAGCAATCAAAGAAGAAGTATACATTGAAAAACCTCAAGGATTTGAAGTACACTCCAGAGACACTCATGTTTGCAGACTAAAGAAATATTTATATGGACTCAAGAAAGCTCCAAGAGCTTGGTATGCCATAATAGAAAACTACTTGACAACACTTGGTTTCTCCAAGAGTCATGCAGATCCAAATATTTACTACAATGTCATGAACAATGCACATATGATTCTACTACTACATGTTGACAATTTATTCTTGATAGTTGAAGAGTATCTCATCATCCAGTTTAAAAAGGAACCAGCTCTGAGTTTGATATGAAATATCTTGTTCTCATGTACTATTACTTAGGACTAGAAGTATGGCAGAAGCATGGTGAAGTATTCCTTGGATACCGAAAATATGCAGTGAAGATTCTTTAGAAGTTTGGAATGATGGATTGCAAATCCATGGACACTTCTGTGGCCACATATATAATAAAAGTAAGAGACTCATATTCTAATCTAGTAGACCCATCCCTATATCAACAATTGATTGGTTCATTGATGTATTTAGTAAATACTTGACCAGATATTTGCTTTGTCGTAAACACATTAAGCCAGTTTCAGGTGGAACCTAGACATGAGCATCGGGTAGCTGCAAAGCATGTTCTAAGATATATTTGTGGGACACTAAATAATATTTTAATATATATCATATCCAGTGATATACAACTTCATGGATTCACAGATTCATATTGGGAAGGAAGTGCAAAAGATAGAAGGAGTACTTCAAGGATGTGTTTCAGCTTGGGCTCCGTAATGATATCTTGGAGCAGTAGGAAACATAATTCTGTTGCACTTAGCACATTAGAAGAAAAATATATCACAGCATGTGGGGCATGTACAGAAGAAGTATGGCTGAGAAAGGTGATTTCTTGATTATTAGATCAGGTTCCAGATTCGACCATAAAATACTGTGACAATCAGAGTTGTATAAGGCTATTAGAACACCTAGTGTTTCATGAATAGTCGAAACACATTGAGATCAAATACTATTTTATTCGAGATAAAGTCCAGGAAGGAGAAGTGAAGCTACAGTGTATCCCCATAGATGAGCAAACAATAAATATCTTGACAAAGCCTCTCTCCATAATAAAGTTTGCATACTTATGAGACAAGTTGGGGATTGTGGAAATACCTCCCTTAGTTGAAAGGGAAGAAATGGCTCTCCAGGTTGGGAGGGAGAACTGATATATCATTGATTTATGGACAATCATTTTCCAACTTGGAAAATGGTCCAAGATAGGTATTTCCTTTCTAGTTCGGAAATTGGTTTGAGATTTCTGATGGACAACCATTTTCCAGTTCAGAAAATGATCTTGATCGAAAGGTAATTTTCCTAATGAAAATGGTTCGATAGATTGTTGATTTACCATAGACAGTGATTCCCCTTGTGGCCAGTGTGGGGGAATGGTCTAGGACAGTATTTTTTCTTGGCATTCACTCTTAGTAGTGGTCAAGAAGAATGGTTTTCCTCGTCGGGCAGTCATTCTTTCGAAGTTCACAGTTGTGAGAAGTTTCGAAGAATGGTCTATTTTGGAGGTTGGTGTAGGACAATAATTTCCTTAGGAAATGGTCTGGACAGTCAATCCCTAAGGCAGACTCATTCTCTCTAGGTTGCACTTTGTTTAGTGCCGGAGGAATGGCCCAGTTAGGTGAATGGTTCAGGTTCAACAATTAGGGACATGTATTCCCTAGGGTAGACTCATTCTCTCCAGGTTGCACTTTGTTTAGTGTAGGAGGAATGGCCCAGTTAGGTGAATGGTCTAGGATCAGAAATCAGGACATTTATTCTTCTATGCTTGAGAATAATAGTCCATATATCTCATGGTTGATATTTTACCTTCTAAGGGAAGATGATTTTTCAGATCTCACAGATGTGAGTGGAAGAATGGCCCAGATGACTTAGTTTATATCATGATATTGTTTTATGTGCAGGTTGATATCAGATGATATGATTATTATGGAGACTATATGTCTCTGGAAAGTAGATGTATGCTACTGTGGTGGATGTGTTCCACTTGTTGTGACTATGTGTCACCGATCAAGTAGCCATGTTCTAATTGGTGTGGTTGTGTACCATTGGATAATAGTTATGTACTACTATGGATAGACAAATTTGTGTCCTAT
>JASDQU011402724.1:47550-66259 GCA_032191745.1 Picea mariana | reverse complement strand
ATAAGTCTTTTCAAAGAAAAGATCAAATAAACATAGTAGATCTTAAAAGGTGAAGATTCTTAAGTCATTCCACAAAGTGAAAGGAAATAAAAAAATATTTCCTTGAACCATCAAATATATAAAGAAAATAATAGCAATTATGGAAAACATATTGAGTGCCCAGAGACAAACCAAAACCATATATTAATCCTAATACCATATGTTTGTTAAATAAACATGACAAAAAGATGAAAAAAAAGTGTTTTTTACTCAACAAATGTATTTAACTTTAACCCAAACCCCTGAATCAATGAAAATCAATCATGCCACAACAAAGGGTTCAATCAAATATCAATTGAGAACTAGAATCATTCAAGGGAATAACACAATTTTTAACCAAAATAAACCTAAAATTCCAAACTTGACAAAATGTTCCAAAATGCAACAAACAAACAAACCATTAAAATTTACCAAGATATTAGAGATAGACATCAAATACATTTTATCTACTTGAATGAGCCCATTCATTCTTAGCGAAAGTATTGTTAAATTAGTTATTTACCCTTTAATACCAGGACATTATCTATGTGAAGAGATAGGTCCTAACTTCATCAAATTCCAGCTTCATTTCCTTTCACATACAAGAAAGAGACAATGTAATAGTTAAATATAAAAACATCAATCTTAAAATAACTTGCATCAAGGAAATGTGGTTGTAATGTTATAATAAAAAATACAAAATATAGAACCTATTTTTACCTGAAATGCAATCTCAAATTGGCATATACTAATCTCGATATGATAAATAATTTCCTACCTACTCCAAAAATATAGGAACAATGAATCACAAGAATCACATCATGTGTGCTACTCCATTCAATATTTCTTGCACCATGAATGGAACACGTATACCAATTTTGACTTCAAGAACAATAGTGCAATAAACATTCTCTCATCCTCCACTAGCTACACATAATGCTCTTTTAGTCTTGGCATCAAAAGTATAATTGCATTAGAGGAATGTTGGTATCATGCTAATAGGTATCCTATGATGAACATATAGGAACATAGTGCATAGACCGTTTTTCTCTTCGCTTAGCTAAGTAGATGTCATTTCCCTTTATAAATAATCAATAAGTCGTTACAAAGAAAATATAAAATAAACATAGTAGGTCCTAAAAGGTGAAGATACTCAAGTCATGCCACAAAGTGAAAGGAAATAAAAAAATGTTTCCTTGAACCATCAAACATATGAAGAAAATAATCATAATTATGAAAAACACATTGAGTGTCATAGAATAACCAAAGCAATATATTAATCCTAATACCATATGTTTCTCAAATAAATGTCATGAAAAAAAGATGAAACAAGATTGTTACTCAACAAAGGTATTTAACTTTAACCAAACTCTTGACTCAATGGAAATCAGATGAAACCAATCATGCCACACAAAGGGTTCAGTCAAACATCAAACAAGAATTATAAACATTCAAGGGACTAACACAATTTTTAACCAAAATAAACCCAAAATTTCAAAATTGACAAAATTCTCCAAAATGCAACAAACAAACAAACCATTAAATTTATCAACATATTAGAGCTAGAAATCAAATAAATTTCATCTACTTGAATGAGCCCATTCTTGTTGAGTGGAAGTCTCGTTAAATTATCTATTTTCACTTTAATACTAGGACACTATCTATGTGAAGAGATAGGTACCAACTTCATCAAATTCCAGGTTCTTTTCCTATCATATACAAGAAAGAGACAATGTAGTAGTTAAATATCAAAACAATATCAAAAAATTAATCTTAAAATAACTTGCATGAAGAAATGTGGATCCAATGTTACAATGAAAATCAAAAAATATAGAACCTATTTTTTCCTTAAATGCAACCTCAAATTGGCATATAGTAATTGATCCAGAGGATAAAAAAAAACGCTCAAAAATCAAAGTGCTCAAAAATTCATCGAAAACAGATTCATTGCGTAGATCTCTTCCTCATGATCCCAACAAAAATTGAACGGGCTCAAACGAAGTTCATATGAGAGAGATATCATGTTCTGTCTGTTTTCCCAAACAGGAAAAAAATGTTGATTGTACAGTTCATACAAGCCACATGGTAGTTGACTATACGATCGTACCGTTGACATGGACTGGACACATGGCAGAGTGTCCTGACATGCCAAGGTGAGTTGGCAGGTTGACGTGGACCAATCCATTGTCAACACGTGGCATGTTTCGAGGGAGAATGAAAGGGTGCCACATGGCCTAGCCAAGGGCTGCCACATGGCACCCTCTTGTTGTGGTTTAAAAATTTGTTTGGAGTTCGTGGGGGTCGATCCCAGGACCTTGACAAGGGAAAAGTCTTCACATAGGCAAGGGAAAAGTCTTTAAATTTGAATATGTCTGCATTTGGCGAGGGGAAAGGGCCTAGGCTTAGCCCCAACCTGTATTCATGACTTTGAAACTTGTCATACGACCATCAGTGTGGGAAAAGGGATCTAACAGATAATTCGATGGGCGCGGACAGTTGGCCTATCCCTTGGCCACATACCCCTCTATGTGACCATAACCTCCGTCGAGAAAGGGCTAGCCCCTAACAGTGCAACAAATCCATCCAATTTGCAGAACGACACATGGTGTTGGGTTTTGTCATAGAAAACACATAGATTCCAAGTTAGTCACACAGTGGGTGCGTTTTGGCGAGCAGAGGCAACAGGTTATTGGGGAAAACTTTTAGGAAGTGTATTTTCTCCATTTTTTTGCCAAACTAGGTGCAGGAAGAGTCGATTTAGGGTTTTTTGGACATTTTGGATCCATTTAAGCCATCTATTTTTCATTATGAGCATTTTAAAGAACTGATTTTAACACTTTGGACATTTAATGAAAATGATCCATGGGAAGTTGGACCAGGAGATGTATCCCAAGAGAGGGGTGAACTCCTTTATCATTTTGTTGTGTTATGTGTTTATTATGATGGTTGTTTATGACTATTTATGTTGTTCATTTTAAGTAAAAACTCATTAAGTTTATGTGTTTGCAACTTGATCCAATTTCCCAAGACACATACATTTTCCACTTTCAATTTTGAATACACAACCTTTTTCATTTTCAGATCAGTAATCTTGCTATGATAAATAATTTTTGACCTAATCCAAAAATAGAGGAACAATTAATCACAATAATAACAACATTTGTGTTATTCCATTCACTATCTCTTGCACCACCAATGGAACATGTATACTGAAATAAGTGTCCCCTAGGCCCTCATATATATTGGATTAGATCAAATCTTGTGATATATCAATTTCCCAAATCTCATCTTAGTTCTCATTTTATTCATTATGAGCAGGACCTTCTCTAGATGGACTATCATTATGAGCCTATAAATAATTATGTTCCATATCAAGTTCATTAGAGAATTTTTTTATATTGTTTTCTCCCCTTCTATCACAATCTGATCACCAAAGAGCCAATGCTATTTCATATGGAAAATTGGTAATTCTATAGTTTGTTACATATAATCTTAAACATATATCCATATGTTTATTAAGTTTGTTCCTCATCTTTGACTTCAAAAATCACAGTGCACTAAACATTCTCTCGTCCTCCATTGATCCCAAAATCAAGGTTTGACACAAATCTGCTAATTTGAAATATTATGATATGTTTTCTAGTAAGTATTGGCTAGCACCTAAAATAGTCCATAATCTTGATATTACACCATATTCTAGAGGACTCTCCAAAAATTGAAATTGATTCTAGATTGTTTCAGCAAAATGTGTGGCTCGTTGAAACAATTTTGGTTTATCTAAAATACCTTCAACCTCTTCTTCATGTATCTCAACCTTCTTGCAAAAGTGGTGCACTAAAGTATTTAATTTTTCCACAAAGTCATGTTTTAAAGTAATTTAACATTTTTTATTTTTTCAATATTGGGGGTACACCACAGACATGGCCTGCAACAATTCATCTCAAGGAAATTGTTATCTTATCTTCCATGATAGTGATTTTTAAATTTCTATCAAGTTGTGTCAAACTAAAATGACAACATTGTCGAATAGGTATCTTGACATAGGGAACTCTTTGGTGGTTCATCTTGTCTTATCAATATAATGAAAATGAACCATATAGCCACGCACTTCCATACATAGTATCCCTTTTTCATCAAACTTCAAAAAAAAAATAGTATTTTATATGTCAATGATTGTAGTCCAATTTGTAAACTATGGACCTGTGAATGACTCTGGCATCATATACAAATTATCCAATGAAAGGAATGCAAACACTACTTCTTATGAATTGAAATCCGAAGGTGGTACGTCATTTTTCTGATGGAATTCCATCAGTTGTCCGATGAAACATGGTTACTAGTTTCATTAGTGTATATTAGTAGGATATCCGATGAACATATTTTTTTAAGAACCAAATATAAAAATAGAATAAAAAACTCAGAATAAGTATTCCACGCCTTGAAAAAGAGAGAAATTCAGATAATAAGCCTCTTGGAGAGGGAAACCTCCCTATACATCAAATGAATTCACAAATACAAGATGATTCCAAATGAAAAGGTCTCCTTGGTATATATAGGATACTAGGAGGTAGAATTACAATTAATGGACCCAAGCCGACATATATATAATAACAATACAAATGTAATATGCCCTAATTAAAGGGTAATGTGCCACGATTTAGGGATTAACACGCCCCTCCCCTTTAGATAAGTTTTGTCCTCAACACTTGAGTAGTTCTGGATGATTTTTGTATAAAAGACTCATCTTCCCACATGGAGTCTTCAGCAGGTAGTTTCTTCCACTTAATGAGATGCCCTGAAATTGATCTATTCCTAAGATGGAAATTTCTTGTGTCAGTGATAGATTCAGGCTCCAATATGATTTTTCCTTGCTCATCAAGTTATGGAAATATAGTTTGAACTGGTATCTTGTCACCTATAAGCTTCTTTAAGCATGAAACATGGAAAATTGGGTGTACTCGCAAATATGCAGGCAACTCCAATTTGTATTCCATAGTACGAAACTTGTGCAACAGCTTATAAGGGCCATATTACTTCAATGATAATTTATTATCTATCTTATCTTGCTTGAGGGACATCTTTTTGTATGGTTTTAGTCTTAAAAATACCCAATCCCCTACTTCAAAACTTATTTCACTATGATGTTGATTTGCTTGTTGTTTCATGTGATTATGTCCATGGTCAAGTTGTCCTTTAAGAGTTGGAGAACTTGTTGTTGATGTTCGATGTGATATCCCACTGCTTGAGCCTTGTATTTTTATTTTAGACAAGAAGTGATGGATGGTGGGTGATATCCATAAAGCACCATAAATGGTGTCATTTTTGTTGCAGTATGAAAGGAAGTGTTATACCACCATTCTGTTAAGGGTAACCACATGAACCATTGTGTTTTATTATCAAAGACAAAGAAATGAACCATTGTGTTCACTACCTCAGTTTGTCCATCAGATTAAGGATGATAAGATGAGATATGAGCCAATTGAGTACAAAAAAAAAGAAAATAATTATGTCCAAAAATTTCCAGTCAAGATGGGATCTCTATCACTTACAATAATCTTTGATCTTCCATGTAGCTTTTGAATTGTCTTCATGAATGTGGTAGCAAATGTACTGGATTTGAAAGGGTGAGAGAGTGCACAAAAGTTTTTGTACTTGGTAATTCTATCACCAATCACCATGATGACACTCTTTCCTTCAAACTTCAATAACCTTGTGATGAAATCCATGGAAATCGCCTTCCAACGCTGACTTGGAATGGCTAATGGTTGTAAAAGACCTAGGTTATTAATTGTTTCCACCTTATTTTGTTGGAAAACCAAACATTCTACCACAAACCTTTGAAAATTAGTTTTAAGGCCATCCCAAAAAAAATCCCTCTTGACCCTGTGATAGGTTTTCAAAAATCTGGAGTGCCCTCCTACCGGAGAGGTGTGCAATTCCAAAAGTACCTTTTGTTTGATTTGGGAAATCTTACATAAATATAAGCGATCTTTGTAGCATAGTCAATCATTTTTCCATGTAAATGTATCAGATGCACTGGAATCCTGCTGCAACCTTTGAATGAGATTCCACACTTGTTCATCATTCTTACATTTATCCCTTGCCTTTGTTATCTAATAAGGTTGGATGATAGAGATAGCACAAAGAAATGCCTCAACATCTTCATCCTTTCTTGAGAGTGCATCTTCCACAACATTTTTCTTCCCCTTTTTGTAGATGATTTCAAAGTCATAACCCAACATCTTGGTCACCCATTTTTGTTTCTATTCTGAAGATAGTCTTTGTTCCAAGAAGTATTTAATACTTTCATGATCTGTTTTGACCTTGAAGTGACTACCTATTAGGTAAGGGTACCATTTTTTCAATGCATGTATTATTTCCATCATTTCCTTCTCATAAATGGGTTTGTTTAATTCCTTTCCCTTGAGTGGCTGACTTTCAAAAGCAAGGGGCCTTCCTTCTTGCATTAGAACAACAACAATGCCATTTCCCAAGGCATCACATTCAACAATAAACATTTTTGTGAAGTTGGGTGTGTTCAAGACATCAGCTTTGCAAATTTCTTCTTTAAGTTGTTTAAAAGATTGAGTTTCCTCTAGAGTCCATGAAAATACATCCTTAATAGTTAATGCAGTTAAAGGTTTTTTTATTCTTTCATAGTTCCAAACAAACTTGCAGAAGTAACCTGTCAAACCCAAAACTCCTCTAAGATTCTTCAATGTTTTGGGAATCATCTAGTCCATCATGGATTTAATATTGTTAGGGTATACCTTGACGCCTTCATGAGATACAATATGACCCAAATACTCTACCTCCTTCACCCTAAAGAAAAATTTGGATGGTTTGGCATATAACATGGGCATAAATTTACCTAGGATCTATGTAGCTCTGGATAAAAACAAAGTTGAGTTTCAGTCAAATATTATTGAAGTGGAAGGTAATATCAACAACCAACCCATTGCTATTTTGATAGATTTAAGAGCTATTCATAGTTATCTAGATCCTAATATGGTGGAAAGATTTCATTTTCCAAGAAGAAATCTTGGTAAACCTTGGATGGTGCAGCTATCTACAAAATATAAAAGGAATATTAATGAGATGGTTAAGGCATTCCAAATGGACATGAATGTATTAAGCACAAGGGAAAATTTGAATATCATACCTTTGGGCTCATATGACTGCCTAATCGATATGGATTGGTTGGGCCAACATCATGTTGTTCTAGACTATTATAATAAGTATTTTACCTGCTTGGATGAACAAGGGAACCTAAGGACAATTTAGGATATTCCAAGAGAAGTAACCATCAGAGAAGTTCCATCCCTGCAGTTGAATAAAAACTTCATGAAATGATATCAAGTATTTGCAGAACATATGGAGGAGGAATCTAAGGATAAAGTTACAAGTATGGAAGATTATGTAGTCCTAAAAGAGTTTTAAGATGTATTTAAATAAATATTGGGGTTTCCACCCAAGAGAGATATTGATTTCTCCATAAATATGATGCCTAGAGAAACCCCAGTATCCAAGACTCCTTATAGGATGAGTACACCAAAGTTTAAGGAGTTGTAAATGCAATTGGAGGAACTTATAAAGAAGGGGTATATACACCCAAGTGTGTCACCTTGGGGTGCCCTAGTTTTTTGTGAATAAAAAGGATTGAACCTTGAGGCTTTGCATTGACTTTAGGATGTTGAACAAGGTAACCATGAAGAACAAGTATCCTTTTCCAAGGATATATGATCTCTTTGATCAGCTGAAAGATGTTAAGGTATTCTCTAAGATTGATCTTAGGTAAGGTTATCACCGGGTAAGAATTAAGGAAGAAGACATTAGCAAGACTACCTTTAGGATAAGGCATGGCCATTATGAGTTCACAATGGTGCCATTCGGTTTATCAAATGTGCCGACTGTCTTCATGTGTTTAATGAATGGTATTTTCAGAGAATACTTGGATAAGTTTGTCATTGTATTTTTAGATGGCATACTTATTTACTCAAAATATGAAGAAGAAAATGAGTATCACTTGAGGATGGTGCTACAAGTATTGAGAGAACATCAACTACTTGCAAATTTTAGAAAGTGCTCATTCTACCAGAAGCAAATTCATTATTTGGGGAATATCATTTCAGAGGAAGGGAAAATAATGGATCCATAAAAGATAAGGGCCATTGAAGGATTTCCAACACCAAGGAATGTCTTTGAGGTGAGATTATTCATGGGACTTGAAGGTTACTACAAAATATTTATTGAGGGATTCTCAATTATAGCACACCCAATCACCTCCTTGCAAAATAAGGGTGTAAAGTTTGAGTGGACATCGAATTGTGATAGGAGTTTCTAACACTTGAAGTATTTATTTACTAGTGCTCCAATATTAATGATTGTTGATCCAAATGAAGACTTAATTGTATGCACAGATACATGTAAAGAAGGAATTGGTGGAGTTCTTAGTCAAAATGGGTATGTGGTGTGCTATGAGTCAAGAAAACTAAAGGAGCATGAAAGGCACTGTGCTACTCATGATTTAGGATTGTCAGCCATAGTGTGTGCTTTGAAGATGTGGAGGCACTACCCCATGGGAAAAATATTCGAGTTTGGAAAACCAACTTTAAATGCTAGGCAAAGAAGATGTTTGGAATTCATCAATGAATATGACTTTGATACAAAGCATGTCAAGGGTAAAGAGAAAAATGTGGTTGATGCACTCAGTAGGAGATTGCATGAGAAGCATTCTACAACCATTAACATGTATCAAATAAATATGAAAGATAAAATTCTAGAGGATGTAAAATCATATCAACATTACATGGAAATAAAGGAAATTTTTCAGCAAGGTAAATTGCAGCTAAAAATGGAAAACTATCAGCTGGAAAAGGATGAAATTCTCATATACATGGGAAGATTTTATGTTCCTTGAATTCCGAGGAATTGAAAAATATGATATTAAAAGAAATTTATAATGTGCCTTATGTTGGACACCCAAGTTACCAAAAAGCTATTGCAACTATCAAGAGCCAATATTATTTGCCAAGCATGAAGAAAGAAATTGTTGATTTTATTGCTAGGTGTTTGGAATGCCAAAATATCAAGACTAAGCATAGACACCCATGTCATGTCCCCTTCTGAGTGATCATGGGACTTGGATGCAGTAGCCTAAGTGATTCTCATAGGCTATAGTCCTTAAGAAGGGAATTAATTAATTATTTAATGTCCTAAGGAAAAAGTTCCTAACAAAACAACATTAGATAATTAAAAGGGGGAGGGGGAAGGGGAAAAGCGCATAAAGTGACTTAAAAATAATACAAAACATCATTTAAATTGATTAAAAGGGTAAAAGGGTTGCAAAAGAGTCAACAAAAAAATAAAAGGGAAAAAGGAGGGCACCCTCTCTCATTCTAGCATCCGCATTTTCTAATTTATCATTGAGAGAGCTCATTGTGGTTTTGGGAAATCTTGGGACGAAAACCCTAGGAGGATTTTCAGAGATTGGCTTCAGTGGTGAGACCATCCACCCTAGTTGGTCATCTTGGAGAAGATATTATACAGATTTCTTTAGTGTGATGCATGTGGATCAGTATTTCATTTTTTGGGCAATGAAGTTTTCCCTTTATAAGGTTTAGTTTTATGTGTGGCAAAGAGAAGTTATCGATTATGGAAGAGTTGCATTGAAGGGGCCACGTTTTTCAGCTCTAAAACTACAACATGTTATTGTGGGTCGATTTCTGAAGATAGGAGCGAATTCTATACAAGTTGGGTGCATATCTTTTCCTGTAGCGGTGATATAAGTGTGCATAACTTGTTTCCTGACGTGTGGGGGTCGATTTCCTTGCTTGGGAGGTCGTATGACTCTTGTTGGGTGCACTACTTAACTTGGAGGCCGAATGGTTCATCACAGGAGTGTATTATCTGTTTGATGGCTGATATTTATATGTGAGATGCCGCCATATTCAAGAGATTGAGTTCTGGAAGGGGATTTTTCATATTTTAGGCAGAATTTTTCTCTGTGGGGGCCATGTCTTCTTTGTGGGTCGATCAACTACCAGATTAGATGATCACCTTGCATTTGGATTGTTTTTCTCTCATCATTTTCCTTTGCTGCAACATCTACTTGTCTCTAGGCTTGTCCATTTCTTATCTACTGATGTACATTCACCTACCTACAGGTCAGAGAGTATTTTATTGTTTGTTGTTGTAATAGGGAAGAAAATATTGGTTTATCTCATTGATGTAACAACCAATACAAGGATTAATAACAATCATACTTATCATATATATATTGCTATTGGTTTTATCTTTGCTACTCTATATAAATTGTTGTTTATTTTTATATACATATATATGAAAAAATGTTCTGAAATGGGATGCAAACTGTTTGAGAAAATGTTATACCGGCAACAGCGATAGAACCACACTAGATTAAATTGTTTGGCGAAGTGTTCACACAATAGACTAAGGGAAAACTCCCAAAATATTTAACTAGGTCTTTACGGTGCTATCATATCCCTTTTTATTGCCAGCCTAAAGAGGGGTTTTTTTGTTTATGAGGGGTGAAGACAATAGATTTCTAGGTGTCACATACAGAAGTAGAAGGCAATGAGGGGAAGAAAACATTTTGAAGAGGAAGAAGAAGTAAGGGAAAATCAACTGAAGGTTGGACAAGTGGAAAACATGGATGATGCCAATGAGGAAAGGGGAATGCAAATCTTGGAGAGTTTAGCAGCTGGAAAAAAACAACTTACTCAACTTATAACTCAATTACTCACTAATCAAACCAATCATAATCATGGGAGTAACAACGTAGAAGGGGGTCCAATGTGAATAATGGAGCTGACAACAATAATGAGATTCATGTACTTAACAATACTGAGATCCCTATGCAGATTGGTGCTAGGACCACTAGCAGAACAATCCCTTGACCTCTTTTACCCAATTTTTTGGGAAACCAACAAATGGAAAATCAAGGGAAGCAAGTTCTAGGTGAAACTTTTCAAGACTATGTGAGAGAATATCAAGCCCTCGGTGATGAGTTTTAGGCAGCCATGTCACTTCATGAATTCTTCACAATCAAATACAGGAATAGACCAAGGGATCATAACAGGGTGCAACATAACAAGGATCTAGCATGAAAGCTGGGGAATCTATACATTCCTTCCTTTGATAGGTCTAATAGGAGAACAACCAGGGCATGGGTACAAAAACTAGATACATACTTCTAGCTCAACCCTATGACCGATGCCGAAGAGATCAAATTTGCTACTCTGCACCTTGATGGAGAAGCCCACAAGTGGTGGTACCATGGGTTGGTCATGCTAGGACATGCGACTATCACCTCCTATTTGGACTTCATTCAGAAGTTAGCACAAGTCAAACAAGAGGGGTCACTAGATGCTTACATCACAGAGTTTCAAAAGCTAGCAGTGACAGTGTCAAATATATCGGAGCAGAGGCTTGTCATGTTGTTCATTGAGGGGTTGTTAGAACTACTTCGTGGTTGGTTAAAGGCTTTCAAGCCTGAGACCTTGTAGGATGCTATTGTTAGGACAAGGTAAATGGAGGGCGTAGTCCCTAAAACGAATTTTTTTCCAAACCCTTTATTCCATAGAAAGGTAAGGACAAGAAGCTGACTGGGAAGGAAGGTACAGGTAAGGAAAGGTTGGACAAGGAAACAAGAAATGATCTAAGGAGAAATAATATGTGTTTCCACTTCAAATATCCATTGGTACCAGGACACGGGTGTCAGGGGAAGGGTCAATCCCATTATATTGAGGTACATTTGGATTCCAATGAGAAGGAGGAGGAGCAGGATGCTGCTTTTGAGCAGGGCAAAGAGAAGAAGGAAGAGACAGAGGAGAAGCATAGTGAGGATGCCAAGGAGGTTGTTATAGCCTCATTATCTGGTACCCCGAGATTCGACACCTTCAGAGTTAGAGGATTCATAAGGGGACATGGAGTCACTCACCCTTTTCTCACTAGCATAACAAAGACAAATTTCTTTCTCTTTAATGTCTCATCCCCCACAAATGACAATTAAAATCATAAATAAGTTTAGGGAGAAACAAAGGTTAGGGTAAATTTGCATATGTCGCATGGAAGTCACTTACTAACCTAACATCATCCCTTTTAGGCTATAAACCCAGGCCACACTTAGAAGAATAATATTTTCCAATTTAAATGGTAATTACCTTCACTACCTCACAAGGTACCTAAGTCATATAGGCTTGGGTTATCCACGTTGAGTTGAAGTTATTCCCTTAGGTGTGAGTCCATAGAGGTTGTTTAATAATCTCTCAAACTAAACTTACAATTATATAGTCATGCACACTTAATTTCACAACTAACATATCCATAAATGGTAACATTTTCTCGATAGATTTCATGTGTACAATAATTCCTAAAATATATCATAAACAACTTTACAATTAAAGACCCCTCAAGTGAACATAATGATTAACAAATGCTACATGGCAGTGTAGTCCCTGCCTATAAGTTAATTTACCTGAAAAATTTGAAGTTAATTTGTTGAGTTAATTAAAAGTTAATTTACCTAGAACAACTTAATTGTTGGTACAATTATTTGGTGATACCATCTTGGATACAACTTGTAGAAACAATGTGAATAGAGTTGAACCAAGAAGATGGAAGATTGTAGAATGAAATGCATGTATAAAAATATAGCAGAATAAAATAAATGTGACACGGTGAGCGGGTTGGCAAACTCACGGGTTCACATTTATAGTCATGCTTATGTATCACGAGTCCGACCGTCGACCGCTTCCTCATTCCATGCTTGTGTACAAATAGAATAAATTACATTAGTGAATAATTTTTGAAATTAATTTTTTGTCTCCACTTGTCAAACAAATGAAATAACTAATTTTTTAAAACTAAATTTGTGTCTCCTCTTTAAAAATATTTAATTTTTTAAATGTCATTGTTAGAACTTTTTTAAGGTTAACCATTTGTCTTATATGCATTTATTTTCCATATTTATAAAATAATCATCAAAAAAATATATTAGATGATATTATTGGGACCATTCTTTTCTGGTTTAAGTATGAGTCTTGTTTGCATAGCTTTATCATCTTTTGAAGATAATCAAACTATTATTTTAACATGCATCCTTTTGATAAGTTCCACCCCTACCTTTATAACATGATAAATACACATAAAACTATATATATTAAGCTATTTCACCAAAGGAAGTGAAATCCACGTATAAAAATATAGTAGAATAAAGGGTTGGCAGAATCGCGGGTTCACGTTTATAGTCATGCTTATGTATCACAAGTCCGACTAACCGCAACATAATATTTAGTAATTTATATAATGCTATAACACTTTTTACTTAAAAATAGTATAAACAATTATTTAAATTTTATTCAATATTATTTTTAATGTTTTTAAATGTAAATTTGGAATTTTGGAATTTTGATTTTGTTTATGATAATAAAGGTTTGTACCTAGAAATTGATCCTTCTTGAATCTAGAGTTAAAATGGATATATAAGTGTATATACTATTTTATATTAATATTAATAAATAAACTATAAAGTAAAATTAATAATATATATCCTATAATATTAATATTAAATATAGTATTCGTCAGCCTCGTGCAACTTTATGGTTTCTTCATGCTTAGCTCTGCAACATCATTTCTGAACCTTCTCTGACTCCCTTGGTACGCGCTGACTGACTCAAGCCTGCTGCACTGGCCGCCTTAGAAGAATGGGAGAAGAAGGGGGGGCGAAAGCCCCCTCCTACCGAAATGTTGCCGCCAACGATCCAAAAAACTTGCGAGCACGCTAACCATCCTTTGAGACGCCATCGCACTTATGAGAACAATACATGCAGGAAGAGATGGAAATAAGAAAAGAATCGAACACAGAGGCGAAGTCCTCGCATCCAAAAGTAGCTCTGTTTGTGATACCCGACAAATGCATCCCCAAAGCCCTGGTTGCACCTAGGTACGTCATCAAAACCACTAGGATAGGGGAGCATACACAGTTCATGCGAGACCATGCCCTCATAGGAAAATTCCTAGATCTCTGGCCCATAGAAAAATACCTAGCTCGTTACATCAAGGCGTGGTGGAACCCCAAGGGAGACTATGAGCTTTAGCTGAGCTCCAAAGGTTTCTTTACAATAATATTCTACAACCTGGAGGATAAGGATGTGATATTTGAAGGGGGACCATATTTCTACAACTCGGTTGGCCTCTACCTACGTTTCTGGGTAGACTGCTTCTTCCCAGAAAAAGAAAACTTCACATATGCACCGGTATGGATTCGCCTCTACTCCATACCCCAAGAGTTCTGGTTAGAGGAAATTTTATTGGGCATAGGCAACACCCTGGGTAAATATGTCAAATATTATGAAGCTACCAAACAAATAAAATACACCTCTTATGCTAGGGTATGTGTCTATATGAACATCTCCAAATCTATTCCAAGCATAGTTACTTTATAATACCAAGATGAGGAATGGGCCCAAACCATAGAATATTAACACATCTGTTTCAGATGTCGAAAATTCCATGAACATGGACACCTTTTCAGATATTACCCTCTCAATGACCCCCCCCCCAAGAAGGAAGCTGAAGAGAAACCAAAGGAAGGATTTACTCAGGTTCAAAGTCGAAGGAGACAAGCATAGAAGAAGTCCACAACCATCAACAAAAAAAATAACCCAACTAATAACTCTTTTGAAGCCCTCAACTGCCTCCCAGAAGACGAAGAGGTGGAAAACCCCCACAAGACCACGGGGAAAGATCCCAACAAGTACAAGGAAGATTAGTTGGCACAAAATCATCAAACCCTAGAAAACCAAGCAGATCCACAGACTTGCCCAATCTCAGGGAAATAACTAGAAAGAGAGGAAGATACAATGATGGAAATGGATGAGCAGGACCTAGCATAAATCGACCTAGACAGGTTAGAAGAAGCACTCAACAATAAGGATCTCCAAACCCTACTAGAGGACCAACTCAGGAATGTCCACAAAGTACTTATGGACTCATCAGCAGGGGCCACATCTAGGCTGGGGATCAACATAGACCCAAACCAAGATCCAAGAAAACACCCAAAATAAAACAAACAAAGGGGTAGAAAACTGGCTCATCAGCTAATAAAGGAGGTAGGAAACTATATGATCAACTCGGGACAGATTCACAGGTTCTCAGAGAGCTCCTTTTCCCACCCACCAAATTGTTAACTATGAATATCCTCACCTGGAATATCAGAGGCCTAAAGGGAAGATCCAAACAAAGGATTCTTCTAAACTACATCAAAATGGAAGACCCTGATATATTCTTGATTCAAGATACAAAATGTGCAGGGAAAACTGCAAAAGATATCATCAAAATATGTTGGCACAACTGCAAATCCTATCAAATGGACTCAAAACGGGCTTCAAGAGGTCCTTTGGAATCCTGCTACAGTCATCCTTGATCAAAGCCTCTCCACTCCATGCACCATCACAACACACTATAGATCCATTAGTTTGGACAAGGAAGGAATGATCACAAATTCCTATGGTTCACAAATCAGCCAAGACAAAGACCTCTTTCTTCAAAGCCTGGCTTATTTAGGATCCTTAGTGGAGGGAAATCGATGGATAATAGGAGGTGAATTCAACATGATTCTCACACTGAAGGAAAAGAGAGGGGGAAAAAAGTGCCTGGAGAAGGATAGCGCTAAATTCCAGGAACTCATAGAGAACCTCATACTGGTAGACATTGAGAACAACAATGGCACCTACACCTGTACCAACAAAAGATCAGGAAACCACCAAATAGCTTGCAGGCTTGATCGCTTCCTCATCTCAGAAACTCTCCTCTTGGAAGCCCCCCTAGTAGAATCCAACTTCCTCTCGAAGGCAGGTTCAGACCATTGGCTAGTTCAGCTCTGGGTTGACACTATTGCCACCCCCAAGATTAAACCCTTTAGATTTGAAAAATTATGCCTCTCCCGTCCAGATTTCCAGGAGCTGGCCCATCACTAGTGGAACACTGCAGAAACACAGATGAGCACCAAAATGTATTGCTTCCAGCAAAAAATCAAACACTCCAAACAACAAGTACACAAATGGAACAAAGAGGTCTTTGGGAACATTTTTTAGGAGAGAAAACTACTGGAACAAAAACTTGAGAACCTCCAAGCATAATCCATTCAAGAAGGATACACAATCAGCCAGCAGTAGGAGGAAAATGAACTTAAAAGGAAACTAGAAGAAAGGCACAAGAAAGAAGAGATCCTATGGAGACAGAAATCTAGGGTTCAATGGCTCAATGAAGGAGATAAGAACACCAAATTCTTCCATCGTTCTATGATCCATAGATGCATTATCAATCACATCATGAAGTTGGAAGACTCGCAAGGAAACACCCTATTAAATCATCAGGAAATAATGCATGAGATGAAAAATTTCTACAAGGATCTCCTCTCTGAACCCCAGGTGGATCGTACCTTAGCAATAGAGCGAGTGCTCCAAAATATCCAAACTATAATCACCAAGGAACAGAATGATGTTATCATTACACCAATAATGCAAGCAGAAGTGGATTGGGCTATTCAGGAGTTACCTATAGGCAAGGCTCCAAGTCCAGATGGTTTCACAACAGACTTCTTCCACTCATGTTGGCTAATGTTAAGGGAGGAAGTGTGGTATTTGGTGGAGGAATCACGCATCTCTGGAAAAGTCCTTCCAACACTAAATTCCACTTTCCTCACCCTAATACCCAAAAAATAAAGAGTCACAAACCCGAGGAACTTTAGACCCATATCTCTTTGCAACATGATCTACAAAATCATCTCCAAGGTCATAGCTCTAAGACTCAAGCCTATTCTACCCTTCATCATTTCCAAGGAGCAATCAGGATACATTGAAGGAAGGAAAATAATGGATAGTTTCATTCTTGTCCATGACATCATTCACTCACTCAAAAGCACCCACACTCTAGGTATGCTTCTAAAACTTGATCTTTCAAAAGCTTTTGATAAATTAAGTTGGCAATATATGAAAGCGCTTCTATCGGCTTTTGGTTTCGACATGGATTGGGTCTCCTGGATAATGAACTTCATATCCTCAACCTTCTTCTCAATCCTCGTCAATGGTGTTCCCTCTCAACCCTTCTCCCCCTTAAGAGGGATAAGGCAAGGAGAACCTCTTTCCCCTTTTTTTTTGGTCATAATCGCTAAAGGACTAGGACGTTATATCAAGACCTCAATTTAAAATGGTTCCCTCCAAGGCCTCCCTCTTCACGGATTAGAACTGACAACCTCCCATAGCCAATTTGTCGATGACATGCTACTAATGAATACCCTCACTGTGCAAGAAGCAATAAAACTAAGCTCCAACCTCTTAGATTTAAGCGAAGCCTCTGGCACCACCTTTAATCTGACCAAATCCCANTTGAATACCCCTATCTTCACTATGCCCTCTCACTTCTTGGGACTCCCTCTCTCTGACTCAACAACCAGAAACATCTCCTAAGAGTCCCTCCTATTCTCCATCACCAATCATCTCAGCAACTGGACCTTTCATTCCCTCAACCTTCCATCCAGAATTGTTCTCTTAAAGTCAGTCCTCCAGGCCATCCCAGCTTACCTCTTCTCATCCCTGGCTGCCCCCCAATCAATTATAAATAAAATCAGGAATCTACAAAGAAACTTTCTTTGGCATGGACACAACCCGAACAAAAAACGGGCCTTAGTTAGCTGGGACAAAATCTGCAAGCCTAAATCTTCAGGTGGTCTGGGCCTCCGGGACCCTAGTAAATTAAATAGCATCATGGGAGCAAGAATTTGGTGGAGATGGCTCAAAAATCCAACAGAGATTTGGGAAAAAATCTGGAATTGCAAATATGCCCCAAATACACACCAAGTCAACTTATAAGAATGCAGGGGAAAATCCAGGGCTCCAACATCTGTAATGCGGCTTGGAAAAATCTACCACTCATACAAGAACATGCTTTCTGGGAAGTCCGCAATGGTCAAAGTGCCCTATTTTGGATGGATTCTTGGCAGTAAATGCCACCCCTTCGACTGGAAGAAACTATACAATCCTACGAAAATCACATTCAAGATCTTGCCACTCTCAAAGAGGTAGATCTATGGACAGAAACCCCCAATGGCTCTCCCTGGCGAAACTGAAAATCAACTCATCAGGAACTCCAAGTGGCAATGAACTGTGACATGCAATAATGGAAACAAGCAACAACACAAAGGTGAATCGAGAAAAGCATAGACCCAGACATTATCGGATGGGGATACACACCTCATGGAAGATTCACTCTCAAGGAGGGCTACACCCTACAGGATAATTTCCATAACCTTCAGAAAGACAGCATCTGGACAACAATATGGAAATCAAAACTCTGGCCCAAAATCTTTAGCTTCCTCTGGCTTCTACTACAGAACAAGATCTTAACATGGCACAATCTCCAGAGACGAGGTTTCATTTGCCCCTCGATCTCCCATCTCTATCATCTCCAGGCAGAAACCATGGAGAACCTCCTAAATAATTGTCTACTCAGTGAGAACATATGGAACCAAGCCACTCATCTCATGAGAAGAACCAATCAAGTTCAAAATAGCATCATTAGCACCATCAAGGAGTGGGGCTCTGGTCCCTTCAAAAGTCTTATCTTGAACAGAGCCTGACAACTCTTACCAGGATTCATAGTGTGGAAA